>ML847508.1:8218-18905 GCA_009831015.1 Picea engelmannii | reverse complement strand
ATCTCTATGTGATATAGATTTTTTTGAATAGATATTAGTGATGCAGGAGCATCTCTCCACATTAGCCAGCCAACCACATTAGCGAATTCAAATCGCGTGATTGAAGAGAGAGGCAAAATCCTCATTTTGATTTTAGAATTGAATGTAATTAAATGTCTAGGTTGTTGATCCATATAGTCATGACTTTGTGTAGGCATAGAATAGATAGGCCTTTAATGTTTTGTAAGGCTGAGATCTAGATCCGGATAGCAGACTAGACAGCCCATTCAATGTAATTGAATAGGGTAGGTAGATTGGAGGGAAGAACTTGAAGAGCCCCCTCATGTAAAAGATGTATTGTATATCTTTAGTAGTTAGTAGAGCTAGCATAGAGAGGAGAGAAGAGAATCTACGAGTAGAGAGTAGAGGAGAGAAGAGCTAAGACCTTGTTACAGGCCATGCTCAGGAACACATTGTAAAAACAGGCATTTTCCATTTTAATATAAACAAAAGAAGTTTTTCCTGCATGAAGTCTGTGTTGAATGAATGTCTATGAGTGTTCTATTATGTTGTAGATATATGTTAGGAATTTGCAAGATTTCTTGATTTCAGGCTTGAGAAGTCTTTGAGGCTTCATACCAGGAGGGTGTGACAGAACGTTGTGGGTTCTGATAGCCATGCACAGAGGATGCATTTCTAAACTCTACGGAGTCAGACAGAGACATGTCAGGTGGGAACAATAGCTAAAATAAACAACTCAGGAAAATAACTTTGAGGTTGCTGAATACCTCGGGAGGCAAGGCTGTGGGAGAAGAAAACAATTGCAGACAGAATCTCTAAGGAGTTCTATGAAGCTCTGCCAAGTGGGCATTGAGCATATGCACAGTGGTGCATTGAGATAGAACTCTATTGTGAGTTCAAGAAGAACCAGAATCACTGAGGATTCTGAAGAGCTCTGCTAGGTGGGCATTGAGAAGGTGCAAGGAGTGCACATAGGGTATAACTTTAGACGTTCTGTGAGAAGATACTCTGCCAGGAGGGCATTGAGTAAGTGTGCAGACAGAAGAGAAGAGAAATATTTGAGTTCTAGAATTTAGAGGAAGAATCCACTGAGGGATCTTCACAGGGTTGCTAAACACCTTGAAGGCTCATCAAGAAGTTGCTTGAGGTAGAGGATAGCTAGGAGGGCATCCAAGTATTCTGCATCTGTAGGAGGAAGGAAGAAGGATAAAATCCCTTAGGGGTCTGAGCGTTTGAGAACCTCAGGAAAGACAACATTGTGTGTGCATGAGAATACTTTGCAAGGGCGCAAGAGTTGAAGAATCCTTTAAGGGTTCGGAAGAAGGATAAACTTAGGAGGGTGAGTGATTTCAGGCACAGAGTCATAACTGCAAGGAGTGCAGAAGCTTCAGAACCCTCTGACGGGTTCAGAGTACCCAAAGCTCAGGAGGGTCAGTGTTTTTATATGCACGACAAAGCTCAAAGTGTGAGGAGTTCGCAGAGGAAGATAAGACAAAGTTTGAGGCCTTTGGACCGCTTGGAATTCTCCCAAGGTTGGGAAGAAGGTGTGGAAGCTCAGGAGGGAGCATAGCCACCGTCAGATCGGCTGGAGAAAGAGATCTAGATCATTTATTTCTACGTCTAGGAGACACACAGGAGGAGTGCACAGAAGAGGAGATCGTGAGCCGTCATATCTCACTTAGATACCTGTCAACCGTTGGATCGGCCTGAAGTTGCACAGTATTTAAAATCCTCGTGAGCAAAGTGAAAACCCCGAGAAACATCGGATATTGAGGCATCGAGGTTCGGAAAGTTGAAAATCCCATGGACCAGAGATCGGGTAAATCCATCGTGAAAATCCTGACAAGTTTAGAGCCATCCATCTGTTGGGACAGGTGGAAAAAATCTAGAGTCATCGATATATCGGGGATTCGGTCATCGGGGCTCATATAAGTGAGTGGTTTGACTTTTTGTTTGGTGAAATCTGAGGTTCGATCTGAACCGTCCATCATTTGGGACGTGTGTCGAAAGATCTAAAGAAGTCAGGGATCGACATTTCGGAGGTCCTAAGGACAGGATACTCTTGCAATTTAGAATCGTGAAGTCTGAAATCCCGATGAGGAGGTAAGTTATGTACGGGGCCCAGCTGGCGTCGTCTCGTCGTAACAGGGGAATCGGGAATCTCCAAGGTGAAAACCCCGAAGCACACGAGAGCCGTCCATCTTTGAGGGTGCGTGGCAACAATCTCAACTTTTGGAGAAAGTCCCAAAAGAAGAGTCATATAGGGAAATCAACTTTCGAGATATCGGGGAAGTCAAGGGAAAAAGCACTTTGGCATTTGAAGTCACGAAAACCCGAGGGAGATATGGATCCATTGGTTTTAGTGATCGATCACAGTCGTTGATTGCGTTTTACGGTGGAAGGGCATCCTAGTGACATCATATCAGGATTCAGAGAGTTGGGGATCTAGAGGGCAAGAGATCGCATACATCTCCACATCTGAAACCTCGAAATCCCGAAAAGTGGTAAGATGAAAGTCATGTGAAAGGAGGTCATGTGGACCATGAGCCTAGCCCACAGGGCTAACTGGAGATTATAGCATATCGGGGAAGTGGAGATTGGGAATTCGAGGAAGAAAGTGTTTGTGACATCGAGGATTGCGAAACCCTGAAAGTATATTTTCCCTGTTGAGGAAGAGGCAGTGGTCGGAGTGCAAAGGCTGTGACTGGGTAAGAAGGACCTGTGGATCAGGTTTTTAGCAGATATTCCATGGGGGAATCGAAAGAGCCACTTCGGCTCAAGGAAATTTAGATAGAACACTCCTTTTTGACCAGGAGGTCGGGCGCAGAGACCCTGCAGGGTATGCGGCTGCGTCAGTTTGGTATCAGAGCCTGATTGTTGTTTATATATTTCAGATGAGGGAGGCATAAGAGGTAAAGAGCACTCTAATACACATCAGTTTGGTATCAGAGCAGGGACCTCACTTGTATATTTCAGGTGAAGCGAGGAGGTAAAGGAAGACAGAGCGTTGGAGACTCTGTGGTGATTTTTCGCAGGTAGACAGCAATCGAGAAGACAGTCAGTAGAACTGTAGGAGGAAGCTAGAAACACTCAAGGTATAGAGTGACAACAACAGGTTTGATAGGAGAGAAGATAGAGACAACAATATGGCTACTGAAGGCCGTAGATTTGCTGGAAGAAAGGACGTAGAGATGATGAGTGACGCAGAATGGGATGAAGAACTCGCTAAGATGAACGCGAGACTGGATGAAATTTCAATTGAGATGTGGCAGGATAAGAGGTCTAGATGGATGTGTGAATGGCCCATGAAGAAGATGAAGATAAAATGGCCAGTCAAGGAGTTGATGGCTAGAAAGCAGCGCAGGCTATTAATAGGGTGGTTGAGGTATGTTGAAAACCTCGATGGACCTGAGGAAATGGTTTAGATATGTGAACCAGAAACTAGGAGAAATCTCAGTGAAATGGGATCAGCTGAAGATCTCAATAACTGCTAGGAGGGCAGAGAGGAAATTTCCAATTGCCAGGTGGGCAACAAGTTGAGATCACTGTGGGATCTCAAAGACTGTCAGGAGGACAGTCGAGGAATTTCACATTATCAGTTGGGAAATGATATGAGGTCGCTACAAGATCTCACAGACTTCCAGGAGGGCAGCGAAAGGTTTCCAGTTTGCCAGGTGGGTAAGGAAACAGAGATGGAATTAGTTGATTCCATGGACTGCCAGGAGGGAAATAGAGACATCCCATATTACCAGGTGGGCAGGGATGAATAGATGAGACTATCTGAGAATATTATAAACTCAGAGGTGAGTTTGGATCAACAGGTGCAGCTGACAAAGGAGGAGGATCTAAGGGATATTCCGATGATTGGGGGAATCGAGGTATTCCTACCACTTGCCCAAGGAGAGGCAGAAATCTGTGTTGCAGATGCAGCAACAGCAGAAGAACAGTCAGTTGTGACTGTCAGGAAAGAAGAATCAGAGAAGAATTTGGAAGTTTCCCAAGTAGAGGAAGAAGAAGATGAGCATTCTGAGGAATGGCTCAACATATACAGCCAGGAAGCTGAGGAATTTGTAGCACTGAAGCTGACAGCAAAAGATAAAGTTCTCACTCCATGGGAGATGAAGTTGGAGATGCCGAAGGTTTGGATGAACAATCCAGAGCCAGCAGAAGAACTAGTAGAAGTTGAACTGTCAGAGAAGGTGACTGAATGGAAATTCAGTTAGGAAGAGACTGCAGAGCTGAAGTCTGCAGTAGAATAGACACTTGAGGCCACAGATGAAGATGAAGAAGAAATCATGGGAGATCATGATGATCTACCCAATTGCAGAAATTTTTTCCAGCTGGGGAGATTGCAAAAACAACACCAGCTGGATGAAGCAATCGAGGAGATCAGAAGGTTGATGTTAAGGTCAGAAAGGACTTCCAGCGAGGAGAGGCTAAGAAGAAAGGAAGAAGCAGCGCAGCAGTAGCAACAAAAACAGCAATATGGAGCGGGCGAATAACTACAAAGGATGATTTGGGATCGAGGAGGATTTCAACATCAGAGATGGGAAGCTCATGAGCAGGAGCTCATGAATTTTCCAGCTGAGGAGTATGATGCAAGAGCATCTCTCCACATCATCCAGCTAGCCAGCCAGCGACGTTAGCGAATTCAAATCGCACGATTGAAGAGAGAGGTGCAGTCCTCATTTTGATTTTAGAATTGAATGTAATTAAATGTCAAGGCTATTGAGCCATAGAGCCATGCCTTTGTGCAGGTGTAGAATAGATAGGCCTTTAATTTTTTGTAAGGCTGAGATCTAGATCCGGATAGCGGACTAGATAGCCCATTCAAAGTAACTGAATAGGGTAGGTAGATTGGAGAGAAGAGCTCGAAGAGCCCCCTCATGTAAAAGATGTATTGTATCTCTTTAGTAGTTAGTAGATCTAGCATAGAGAGGAGAGAAGAGAATATGCGAGTAGAGAGCAGAAGAGAGAAGAGCCGAGACCTTGTTACAGGTCGTGCTCAGGAACACCTTGTAAAAACAGGCATTTTCCATTTTAATATAAACAGAAGCAATTTTTCCTGCATGACGTCTGTGTTGAATGAATGTCTATGAGTGTTCTATTATGTTGTAGATGTATGTTAGGCATTTGCAAGAGTTCTTTATTTCAGGCTTGAGAAGTATTTGAGGCTTCATACCAGGAGGGTGTGACAAAACGTTGTGGGTTCTGATAGCTGTGCACAGAGGATGCATTTCTGAACTCTGCAGATTCAGACAGAGACGTGACGGGTGGGCACAATAGCTGAAATCAACAACTCAGGAAAAGACCTTTGAGGTTGTTGAATACCTCAGGAGGCAAGGATATGGGAGAAGAACAGAGTTGTAGAAAGAATCTCTGAGGAATTTTGTGAAGCTCTGCCAAGTGGGTATTGAGCATATGCACAGTGGTGCGTTGAGATAGAACTCAGTTGTGAGTTCAAGAAGAACCAGAATCACTGAGGATTCTGAAGAGCTTTGCCAGGTGTGCATTGAGCAGGTGCAAGGAGTGCACAGAGGGTAGAACTGTTGATGTTCTGTGAGAAGATACTCTGTTAGGAGGGCATTGAGTAAGTGTGCAGATAGAAGAGAAGAGAACTCTTTGAGTTATGGAATTTAGAGGAAGAATCCACTGAGGGATCTTCACAGGGTTGCTGAACACCCTGAAGGCTCAGCAAGAAGTTGCTTGAGGCAGAGGATATCTAGGAGGGCATCCAAGTATTCTCCATCTATAGGAGGAAGGAAGAAGGATAAAATCCCTTAGGGGTCTGAAAATTTGAGAACCTCAGGAGAGACAACACTGTGTGTGCATGATAATACTCTGCAAGGGCGCAAGAGTTGAAGAATCCTTTAAGGGTTTGGAAGAAGGATAAGCTCAGGAGGGTGAGTGATTTGAGGCATAGAGTTGTAACTGCAAGGAGTGCAGAAGCTTCAAAACCCTCTGGTAGGTTCAGAGTACCCAAAGCTCAAGAGGCTCAGCATTTTTATACACGTGGTGAAGCTCAAAGTGTGAGGATCTTGTAGAGGAAGAGAAGACAAATTTCGAGGCCTTTGGACTGCTTGGAATTCTCCCAAGTTTGGGAAGAAGGTGTGCAAGCTCAAGAGGGAGCACAGGTGCCATCAGATTGGCTGGAGAAAGAGATCTAGATCATTGATTTCTACGTCCAGGAGATGCATAGGAGTAGTGCACAGAAGAGGAGATCGTGAGCCGTCGGATCTCACTTAGATACCCGTCACCCGTTGGATCAGCCTGAAGTTGAACAAGATTTAAAATCCTCGTGAGCAGAGTGAAAACCCCAAGAAGCATCGGATATTGAGGCGTCGGGGTTCGGGAAGTCAGAAATCCTGTGGACCAGAGATCGGGTAAATCCATCGTGAAAATATCGATAAGTTCAGAGCCGTCCATCTATTGGGACAAGTGGCAGAAATCTAGAGTCATCGGTATATTGGGGATTCGGTCATCGGGGCTCATATAAGTGAGTGGTTTGACTTTGCGTTTGGAAAAATCTGAGGTTCGATCTGAACTGTCCATCATTTGGGACGTGTGTTAGAAGATATGAAGAAGTTTGGGATCGACGTTTCGGAGGTCCTGAGGACAGGATACTCTTGCAATTCGAAATCACGAAGTCTGAAATCCTGATGAGGAGGTAAGTTATGTACGAGGCCCAGCTGGCATCATCTCGTTGTAATAGGGGAATCGGGAATCTCTAAGGTGAAAACCCCAAAGCACACGAGAGCCATCCATCTTTGAGGACGCGTGGCAACAATCTCAACTTTCAGAGAAAGTCCCAAAAGAAGAGTCATATCGGGAAATCGACTTTCGAGAGATCGGGGAAGTCAAGGGAAAAAACACTTTAGCATTTGAAGTCGCGAAACCCCGAGGGAGGTCTGGAGCTATTGGTTTTAGTGACCGATCACAGTCATTGATTGTATTTTACGGTGGAAGGGCATCCTAGTGACGTCATATCGGGATTCGGAGAGTCGAGGATCTGGAGGGAAAGAGATCGCATACATCTCCACATCTGAAACCTCAAAATCCTGAAAAGTTGTAAGACATAAGTCATGTGAAAGGAGGTCGTGTGGACCACGAGCCTAGCCCAGAGGGCTAACCGGAGATTAGAGCATATCGGGGAAGTGGAGATCGGGAATTAGAGGAAGCAAGTGTTTGTGACATCGAGGATTGAAAAACCCTGAAACCTCGAAATTATATTTTCCATGTTGAGGAAGAGGCAGCGGTCGGAGTGCAAAGGCCGTGACTGGGTAATAAGGACCTGTGGATCAGGTTTTTAGCAGAGATTCCATAGGGGAATTGAAAGAGCCACTTCAGCTCAAGGAAATTTAGATAAAACGATCCTTTTTGACCGGGAGGTCAGGCGCAGAGACCCTGTGGGGTATGCGGCTCTGTCAATTAGGCTAGCTAATGGGTTCAGAGTTTGGATTTTTTAAATGATTGGCTAGAACAGGAGAAAAGAGGTCCATTGGGTAATGGGGTCACAACCTGAAGTTCAATAAATAAAAAATTCTACAGATAGCATTACAAAGCAAGGTAGGCACTCTTGTTGGATTCTTTGAATTTGATTTTTGAATTTAGAGGAGCAAGATGAGAAGAATAGGCAATAACAAGGCAATCAAGAATCCTGAAATTAACCATTGAGAAGAAAACATTGACAATTATGTCAAAGCCAGAAATAGAGTTTATGTCTCAATAAATTATGTTCTTCAAACTTATTTTCATAATTAAAAGTATGAATAACTTAATAAATAAAATGGAAACAAATTTACAGTGAATGAGGAAAACATCACCACCAAAAATGACACATGAATCATGTAGTTGTTGTGACTGTATTATTGAATTAATGAAAATACAAAAGACTCAGTGAGTTGTTTTACAAAACCTCAATCATGGTCCCATGACTGATCAACCTCCTTTATACATTTGAATCACTGCAATTTATAAATAAGACTCTCCCCGGGCTTAGAAGGTCGGATTCAACCACCTCGGCCAAGATTAGCATAAAATCCCCAAAAATTTGGAACTGCAAATTTGGCCGAATTTGCTGAAAAATGGAGGTACACTCAGTCATTGATTTCTCCCAATCGGGACGCCTGTGCAAAACCTGAAGGATTTTATTGTATATTATATTGTTTGGAGCAAAAATCTCCTTTGGTTTCTCAAATTGTGTCTCCACCTCACTGAAACATCTCCCGCAAAATCGGGACTGTAACAGGAAAAACTAGAAATCCGAAAAATGAGGTTGAAAGACAACTTTGATTCTCCCAACTGGTGGCACCTTTGCAAAAACTGGGAGATTTTGTTGTTCTTCAGCCCATTATGAACTAAAACCTCTTTTGTTTTTTTAAATTTCATCTTCGTTTGCCCAAAATCCCCTTCGTAAGACGAGGTGTCAAACAGACATAAAATGCGTGGTTTTGAACAAATTGGGGGAACGTGGTTTTCTGAGGAAAGGTGGTATTCTGGACCCCCCTGAGGTGATAAGTGGTATTGGGAGGGGGGGTCCAAAATCACCTAGAGGTGACAAGTTTCCCTCCTAATACCACTATTCAAGAAACACCCCCCCCCTCCGTTAAAGTTCGAAAAGCACGGGGGGGTCTAGAATTTTTTTCGAGCATTGATTTAAATTTACTTGGGATAAGTGTATAAGGTGCACTTTTATTTTATTTTATAGAGTTTGGGATCTAGCCCTCCAAGACTCAGAGAAGGATCTCTCTATCTGATATAGCTTTGTTTGAGGGGTTATTAGGCTAGTTATGAAGAACATGGGTTGGGGTTTTTAAATGATTGATTTGGAATAGCAAGGAGGGCCATTGGGCAAATGAGGTTTGTGCTTTAAAAAGGAGATTCACTCTCAGCTTTGCACAAAGTTCTTTCACAGGGCAAGGTAGAAGCAATATTGGATTGAATTGAGTTTTAATGGTATTGATTTGAGGAAGAAATAGGGGAGATAAAAACCAGGCACAGGAGCAGCTAAGAATTCTTGAACTAAGCTTTAGCAGAAAACATAAAGATCATCAAAATCTCAAAGGCAGAGTATCTGCTGATAAATTATGCTTCTATTACTTTCCTTCAGATGATAAGAACTAAAAACAAGCATAATGATCACAGGAAAAACATTAAGCAGAGAAAAACACCACCAATATCACCACACAGAAATCCTGTAAAAGAAAACATGTTCATTGTTGATTGCTCATCTCAAAATTACAGAGAATAAAAAAGCCTTCTGGTCGTGCATAACCCACAGTCCAGTCCCCGAACCTCACAGGTCGAACCCTTTTACATTAAAATCATCTGGATAAATAGGATAGACCATCCCAATTAGTTTCGGAAGTCGGTTTAACCGCCTCGGCCAAAAATAGCCACCATTCCCACAAAATTTGGAGCTTTTTGCCATGAAAAACGGACCGGTTTTCTGTGAAATAGGGGTCCGAACAGACACGTTTTTATCTTGAACGATGACACCTGGGAGAAAAATGAAGGAGGTTATTGTATATGGGAATGTACTAGACAAAAAAATGCCTTTGGTTTCTCCGAATTCATTCCCAGGTGTCCGTAACAGCTCCTACAAGATCAAGACTGTAATGAAAAATTGAAAATGTGGACAAATAGGCCTCGAAGATGAATTCGATTCTCCCTGATCATGGCACCATTAGAAAAACTGGGAGAGATTTTTTTCCTCAGCCCGTGTTGAGAAAACACCTCTCTCATATTTTTAAAATACGTCTCCGTTTGCCCAGAAATCGATCTAAAAGATGGTGTGGTAAAACAAACAAAAATGAGGCAAAAGACATGAATGGTTTTTCATGAAACGCAAAATTCCGGACCCCCCCCTCGTTAAATGTAGGACGGATGGGGGGGTCCAGAATTTAATGTGGGCTGTTGATCTTGGTAGCCGTCTCTGGGCCGTTCAGATTTGCACGGGCCTTAATTCAAATTCCGGACCCCCCCCCTCTCGATAAATTCTGGAAGGTGAGGGGGGGTCCGGAATTAATATGGTGCGTGGATTTTAAAGTTTGTTATATGATATGGGGGCGCTAATGTAAAGTGTGGGCGGGAGTTATGGGTGGTAAGGTGAGTGGAATATGACGTAGGGGGATGGTGAGTGGAGAGTGACGTGAGGGAGTGGAGGTAGGTGTGGGGTTGAGTGGGAAGTGACGTAGGGGAGGAGGATGCGTGGAGGTAAAGGTGAGTGGGGGTAGGGTATACTTAGGGTAAGAGGGGGTAGACTTAGGCTAAAGTTTGTTTTTAATTGTTTTAAATTATTTTAAACGTTTATTAAAATATGTTTTGTGTTTTTTACGTTTTTTTTTTCATGTTTTGTTTTATATTTTAGTTTTATATTTTATTTAATGTTTTATTATATTATAATACTTATTACAATATGTTTTATATTTTTAACATATTTCATTTTTATGTTTAATTTTTATATTATAATGTTTTATTATAAATTATTATATTATATTTTATGTTTTAATATATATGTTTTTTATATAGTTTTTTTGTTTTTGTTTTTATTTAATTTTTTAACTAATCCTATTTACTAACCTAGTTACTAACTTAGGTTTTAACTTAATTATTAATTAATTACTTATTACTTAATTAATTAATAACTAGTTATTTATTAGCTGGTTTAACCTATACTAACCTTACT
>ML847507.1:39005-65725 GCA_009831015.1 Picea engelmannii | reverse complement strand
ATAACCATGGTAGAATTGTCAATTTTCCACCACTGGAGTATTGACTCAAATGTCTCATCACATTGGCTTCCTCGATGTTACTTATAAATTTGGAAATTTGAACTAAATTGTTATTCCTTCCATCTAACATTCTCAGTGGAATTTTATGATATTATTTGCATAAAGCATTGTGTCAAAAAAATGATCTATTGGAAGGTGTTAATAGTATGGGAGTCAATTGAACTGTATGGAAAATGTCTTGATACCTCAAGGAATCCCATTGTGTTGCCTTATTGATAACCTGAAATGAATCACATTTGTTAGTACAAAATAACTAAGAAATTAACCACTTGAAAGATACATATGTGAATGTAATTGAAACCAATTTCTTACCATGGAGATTGTATCATAAGCCTTCTTCCACCTTTGAGGTGTCATTATTCATGGTTTTGTTCTATTATCTTACTTGCATTGAAAAACGTTTTTCAATTGTTTGGTAGCTTTGTTTTTTTGGAAGGAAATGTATGTACTCATTGTTGGGCCCTCCGTTTTTTAGAAGTTTCCATTTTTGGGAAATGCCAAAGTTTTGAGAAAAGCGTTGCATGAACAAATGGAAAAGGGGCAGTAGCAGAAATTAGTTAGAATAGATAAAAGGTAATTGAAAGGTAACAACATTGGAGATACTAAAAAAAACATGAGCCAGCTAGAAAAGTAGTTAGAAAAACAATAAAAACATTGAATTCCAACAGAAAAAGGTCGGAAAAGTAGAGGAACAAGAAGTCCAAGAAGCGATCAAGAGGAATATATAAAGAGGAAGGAAGTGTGATGAGGTGTAGGTTGGTTCGCTGATTGGTTCGAAGGAAAGAATTCTAGAGTTGATGAATGAGCACGTACAAGAGATACCCTGGGTTTTTCTAATTTTTGGGTTGGGATCAAGTTATTACTATCCTTATATCATTGTAATGTGTTTCAGGGATGTTACTATGATTTCATAGTAGGGTAGAGTATGTAATGGGTATATAGGAATATAATTCGCCACACAAGCTATTGTATGAAAGATATACTCATTGTATGAAAGTTTTGAGATGTTGATAATAAAATGAGGTGTTTAGGCCCTGAAATTCTGATATACTATGTATGAATCTATTATTTATATGCTATGAAATTACTTCTATCACCTGTATTTAACATTCAGTCAATGTTTATGAATGTTTGTTTGTATTGTTGTATGAATCTGAACAAGGTAATGTCAAATCCGATGATGCCTTATTTTTTACTCACTTCATCACACACGTCTTGGATGTGCTTTGGGTGAGACCTCCTTCCCTTGCTGAAGGTTGAATATGCCAACGCTCCTAGACTACAACGATACCCCTTTGTTGGTAATTTCTGAGAACCCTGGTCTCAATTTTGTGCCAACATATGGTTTTGTTGTCGAGACCTAAGCTTTAAAGTGTGTTTTTAGAGGATGCCTCATTGGATCTTCAATATGATGTTGAGAATTGGTGGGAAAGAAGGTGAAACACATTCACATAGAAAGAAGTCGAGATGGGAAACAAAAGTGTTAGGGTTGTGAAGAGTGTTGTCTTTTATTCAGAACCTACAAGTGACCAGTACGAGATCTTTTGGATTAGAGTTCCTGATAACAAGGTATTTCAGTGGTTAGATCAACTGCAAGAACATATGGAATACAAAGATCGAGATAAAATACCATATAACTGGACCATTGAGGGTTTAGCAACTCTTCACTGGTTAGATCATCATATCTCTCGCGTTGTTTATTTATGGGTACACACTACTTTAGAAGGTTATATTATAGAGTTTTCTACAAAGAACCACCAATATTTTTCAAAAGCATAATTCGTTTTCAAAGAAGGGGCCAGAGGAATATTGTTGCAAGAAATCCCCTTTTGGATCAATATTTTGTTAGTAGAAGAAAGAATGTTGCTTGTTCCTTTAGCTAACATGGTAGTGTAAACCCCTGTGCTCGGGGGAGGGTGACTTAGGAGAGGGTTCATGAGTTAGGTCAAGGAATATTTTTTGGGAGATATGGGGGGTCATTAAAAGAAAAGTGCAAGGGACGAACGAGCTCAGAAAAGGGTTGATATTATTGAGAAGAGGCAGCGAAAACAGATGAAAAATGTGATGAAGAGGTATGATCATTCGAAGAAGGAGATCGAATTTGAGAGTATTCATAGGAAAGAGTTAGAAGAGATGTGGGAGTTGAAGAGACACAATAGGTTGGCCAACCGATGGTTGAAGGAGAGATTTGGTGAAAGAGGCGAAGGTTTTGGAAGAGGAAAATGAGATGGAGGAAGTTCAAAATAGACAAATGAAAGAGTAATACTAAACTCCACCACTGAAGATGAATCCTCAGCCATAATCCCTGAAGAAGTTGCGAGAGAATCAGATATTGCAACCCCATAAGATGTTAGATTGCATCAAGATGTTAGTGCAACACTACAACGAATGGGACACCCCAGATAAAATAAATTTACTCAAAAGGAAAAGGAAATATCCTTGAATCACCTATTCCCCCAATGCCATACTTCAACCTGGTAATTTCTACAACCAATCTTTCGATCAATTATGTTATTTCTAATCCTTCTAGTCCAGCAAGTTCGAGTAGTAGTAGTAGTGGAAGTGTGGTGAGTCTTTCAATTATATCACAACTAGGACCCATGGGGTTCATTTTAATAGAATCTCCAAGTCCATCGATGGCACATCAACATGTAGGGTCTCTTACCCGATACTCGAAGTTTTTGGGTAAAGGGGATGAGGACTTTGAGAAACATCGGTTTCTCTATGAAGCCATCTAAAGGTCTCATGAAAATCTAGACACAAACAAATTGGTTCAGTTCAAGACTACCTTGAGGGGTCGAGCTCTAAAGTGGTACATGAAATTAATTGAGCTAATCAAGGGAAACCTTTCTCTTTAGCCTAGGAGAAGAAGAGGTTTATATCAGAGTTTCGGTTACCTCAGTCAGAGAAACAAGCTCTCTCCGAGTTGCGGGAGATAAAACAAAGATATAGTGAGTCAAAATGGGAATATAACCAAAGATTTAAGGATGCAATAGGGAAATTATCAAACCCTATCCATGAGGATCATCAGAGAGAATGGTTTATTCAGGGGTTGTTATCATTAACCTGAATCTCATTGACTCAACAAAGGACAACTACTTTGGGAGAAGCATTGGAACAATCCATGAAGATTGAGGCTATGGAATGCTATCATGGAAGCTTGCGGGTGATGAGACCACTTGAAGATAATAATATTACACAATTGCAAGGCTAGATCTCCTCATTAACTGAGAATATCCAAGAGTTGAACCTTCCTAGAGAAAGGCAACCACATGTATGGTGTATTGGTTGTTATACCGAATGTCATACAATAACTGAATGTCCAAGATTGAGGGGTGTAGGACCCCCTACTTGTCCAATGTCGCCTCCACTAGTAGGACCATCGGGAGGGGTTGCACAAGTCGCTAGTACAACCCCATTTCATGGCTCTATTCAATACCATAATTTTTTGAATCATCAAGGAGGCTAGAGAAATGAGTATTGCGAGATCTGTAGAAGTCACAGGCACAACCCTATTATACAAAGGTATACCTCTGTTTTGAATACAATATATTGTGAATTTTTTGGGTCACCTACTCATACTACCAACCAATGTAGAGCTTTGGATGTTCTTTCTGAAAGATTGGATTGTTCTTCATTCAGAGTCAACAAAAATCCTCAAGGGTTTGGAGGAGGTCATCGAGGTGGATGGAATGTTGGACAAGGACCGGTTCATTGCTACAACTGTTATGAGAAAGGGAATCTTGCAAGGGATTGTTTGCTTCTAAGAATACCATGGTGTGCACATTGTATAAATAATACCCACTCCATCGAAGATTTTTGGGATCTAATTGCCAAATGGTAAGATCGTGCAAGGAAAATAGGGGCTAATATAATAAATTTTGAGCCTAGATATATATTTGAGAGAAGAGCTATCAATATTAACATTGTCATTAGAGGAGGAATCAATAATGGTGTTGATATTGAAACTCCTCATCTTGTCAATATTCAAAATGCAATCCCTGAGAATACCAAGTACGATCCTACAAGGAAAAAGGAATTCTTTAAGGATGCAATGGAAATGTTCAGACGATTTTCTAGTTTTGCAATGCTTGAGGTTGTAGAACTAAGTTTTAAGTCAAATCCTCGCCAACCAAGAACCGTTGGAGAATATCTAACTCAAGTGGAGCCCACAGGCCAGTCACAAAAGGATTTTGATATGTGGTTACAACTATTTTCCAACATTTTGGACAATGAAAAGCTTACAGGGAAGTTGTTGAACACAATCAAAAGGGCCTTGGGAACCGAAAGAAACTCTAAAGAGTCCATTGTTTCTAACCTTCTAGCAAGAAACAAAAGTAGGATATAGAGAAGGAAGAGGAGAATTGGGAGAGAATTTTGGTTGAATTCTCACCTTGATGAATATGAGATTAGGGATGCTATGTTGGACTTGGGATCTGATGTCAATATATTGCAAAAGAATACCTGGGAAGCGATGAGAAAACCCAAGCTAGTTTATTCTCCTATACATTTGCGAATGGCAAATCAATATTGCATTTATCTAGTAGGGAGGATACAAAATGTTGAAGTGGATTTGGTTGGTTTCAAAATAGTGGCAGACTTTGAGGTCATCAAAATAATGGGGGGAAAATATCCATACCCAGCTCTATTAAGCATTGACTCGGCCTACGAGAACTATGATTTTTATTTTTTTCCGAGGTAATATCACATAGGAAACCCCCGAGTACTTCCCCACTTCATGAATGGTAAACGGGGTAATCCTCCATCCCTGATGTCCATGGTAGGCATAACCCCAAGGGGGAACAAGATATTCGAACTCGTGACCTCCTCCATCGGGGATAGCTTCACGTCTAGCTCAGAACCACTTGAGATAACCCTTGGGGGTACAATAACTATGCTATAATAGAGCTTAAGAAAGAAATTATGACCTTTGAATTTGATGGCATGAAAGTAACTCAGCCTCTAGACCTGTATCAAGGTCCACGATATATTGGCCCAACAGATGAGAATATGGAAAAAGATGTTATGGACCAACTATACACTATGATTATAGGAAACCAAGAAGATTACATTAATCCCACCATAGATGGATCCATAATTTGGCAAAGCATTTAGTCTGCGGATGAAGACTTAGAAGATGATTTTGACAACTGGAAACAAGGCATGTATGTTAAGTTTTCAAGGAGTTGCGCAATTGTCCGAGCAACAAGGTGGATTGGAACAAAGATCAAGGAGTGTCCAACATATGATGGTACCTCATATCTACATATATTTCTCATTGACATGGAGGGTAGCATTACGGCAGAACACATAATCTCGGCACTTGACCTAGCTTTGAATTATTCTCTAGCTAGGTGGTGGGCTACTCACAAAGAAACTATGTCATCTTGGGATGAAGTAAAGATTTATATACAACATTTGTTTCTTCCACTAACACAGATACTGCAACTAGGACAAGATCGGAAGAAAAAGATTCAATTGCTATCCTTGGAAATATATAATGGTTAGTCTAACCCCACTGCACACATTGAGCATTGTTTAAAAGTGTGGAAAGTTGTGCAACTCCCTTCTTATCTGTGGACACATCACTTCTTTCTTTCTCTAGGAATGATTCCCAAATCCTGGTACATGCACAAGGAAACAAGAAGACAAATAGAATGTTGGAAGACACTTCAAACCCAATTCTGCCATGATTTCACGTTCCCTGATAAGACTCTCAAAATCACAGTTGTGCACCAGCAAATCAAGAAGATGTTGATTAGTATTGAATTTAAGCCTGAATTTCCACTTACAATATGTTCTAAGCATGAACATCTAATCCACTATAGTTTTTATCCATCCCCCTCAAGAATACCTGTGGCCTGTAGTAAAGTTGATAAAGATCCATAGGATACCGAATACCTAGAGGAACTTAGACATCTAACATTTAAGGAATCTATAGGAACAAGAATAGTTAAAGACACTATCTGCAATGACGTTAGTAGTTCATATACTAAACCTCTAAAGCTATGAAAAGTAAATATAGGGAGTGAGGAGCATCCTAAGATGGAATCCATAGGAGACTATTAGGATGAGAAAAATATGATAGAGATACAAAATCTGTTGCGGGAGTATGAGGATATATTTCCTAAGAATTTTTCATAACTGAAGGGGATTAAGGGAAATTTAGGAGAAATGAGGATTGAATTAAAACCATATGCTAAGTCCGTCAAGCACATGTTGTACCGTCTGAATCCATGATTCAAGGAGAAGGTTAAGAAAGAGATTGATAGAATGTTAACAACTAGTCTAATTTTCCATGTGGATGAGGCCGAGTGGATCAGTCCTATTGTAATACATATCAAGAATGGTATTGATGATATAAGAGTCTGTGTGGATTACAGGAGCTTGAAATCAGCTTTTGTCCACGACCATTTTCCTACTCCCTTTAGTGATGAATTCCTTGATAAAGTAGTGAACAATGAAGCCTATTCTTTTATGAATGGATTCTCAAGATAACATTAGGTTAGAATTGTGGAAGAAGATAAGAGAAAGACTACCTTGAATACATAATGGGGTTCTTGTACTTATAATGTTATGCCCTTCGGGCTGAAGAATGCCCTAGTTGTTTTATCTAGGATATCCATTGCTTCATTTTGAGACTTTATTTATAAGTTCCTTGAAGTATATATGAATGATTGGACCGTGTATAACCTATTGAAGGAGAACATAGGTTTACTATGGTTGATGTTTGATCGTTGCATACAACTACAAATTTATTTAAACCTGAAGAAGTGTATCTTTTGTCTACCCTTTGGAAATATACTAGGACATATCGTATGCATAGAAGGAGTGTCAATTTCTCTTGCAAAGGTTGTTGTGATACTGAATATGCCTCCTCCTACGAGTGATAAATAGTTGCGATCAACATTGGGCCACACTGGATACTACTACAGATTTATCATAAATTATGAAAGCATAACTTCCCTGTTGGAGAAATTGTTGAATAAAATTGAAGCCTTTAGTTGGAAGCCAAAGTGTGATCAAGCCTTTGATACCCTCAAAGAAAAGTTGAGTGCTTCCCCTATTCTCATATATCTGAATTAGAATGAGGAATTCCATGTACACATTGATGCTTTTGGTATTGTTTTGGGTGCAATCCTCGTGAAAACTAGTGAAGGAACCCTGAATCATCCTATCTACTTTGCTAGTAGAAAGATTTCTCAGGCCGAGCTCAATTACACTACCATTGAAAGGGAAGGTTTGGAAATGGTTTATGCTTTGCAAAAGTTTAGATATTATTTGTTAGGAGGCCATTTTAAATTCTATATTGATCATTCAACTCTGAAATATTTGGTTAACCTTATGTTAGAAGGAAAATTTTGTAGATAGTTTTTGTTGTTTCAGGAGTTTTCTTTTGAGGTCATTGTCAAGCCCGAAAAATTAAATATTGGTCTCGATCATCTATCTCGATTAGAGTCAGGAAAGATTGGTCGAGTTGTTGATGATCAACTCCTTGATGAAGATATTCTTAAGATTGAGGCTATCCATGATTACCTTTCTGATATTGCATTGTTTCTCACTATTGGTACTATGCATGATGGGTATTTCACAACTCATAAGAGGCATTTGGTGGTCCGTGCTACGGACTATCAATTGATCGCAGGCCATTTGTATAAGCTGGTATTGAAAAACATCATTTAACGATGTGTACTTGATCATGAGAGGTCAATAATCTTGTGGGAATACCACGGTGGAGTTGCAGGAGGACATGTCAGGGGGAAAGTGACTGCCCAAAAGATACTACACACAGGATTATGGTGGTCAATTGTCTTCAAAGATGCCAAAGATTATTCCAGGGCTTGTGATGTTTTTCCAAGGGTTGGTAAACCGTCACACATGGATGATTTTCCATTACATCATATTCATGCTCTTCAAGCATTTGATAAATGGTCAGTTGACTTCATAGGACCAAGAAATCTACTAGCCAAGCACTCGAAAGAAAGGTATATCATCACTGCTACCGACTATCTCACTCGTTGGGATGAAGAAAAAACAATCTAAGATCGCTCTGCAGATACTACAACCAGGTTTATTTTTTAGAACATCATCACTCGATATCGGTTCCCTCGAAGTTTGAGTAGTGATCATGGTGCACATTTCATCAACGAGACTTCAGCCACTCTCACCCATGAGTTCTTAATTCAACATCACAAAATTGACATGTATCATCCACAAGAAAATGGTACAATCAAAGCCTTTAACAAGATTCTAAAGTGAGGATTAACCAAGGTATGTTGCACAAATAGGGATGACTGGGATGATAGAGTCCCTGCAGTATTATGGGCTTATAGGACTACTACAAAGAAATTGCATAAGTATACTTTGTTCCAACTGGTTTATGGTAGAGAAGCAGTTGTCCCCACCGAGTTCATCACTCCAAGCTTACATATTGCGCACGTCACTCACATGACAGATGACGAATCAATTGTGGAACGGGTTGTAGAGTTGTTTACATTAGACGAAGCCCGAGTTTTGGTCGTTTTTCATAAAAAAAAATGGAGAAGTCTCAAAAGAAATCTTGGCATGATAGGAACATTAAGACCAACACCTTTGCGTAGGGTGATCAAATTTTCTTATATGACATAAAATACCAAAAGCATCCGAGGAAGTTACAAATGCATTGGCTCAAACCTTTTATAGTTGCGAAAATTTGTGAGTCTCGAGTTGTTAGACTCTCACAACTCCATGGAATTCTTCGTCCAGGATGGGTGAATGGAGCACACCTGAAGCCCTACATTTCTTCTCAATAATTGAAGTTTCACAACACTCCTATCACCGGGAGTGAATTGAGTAGGCATGATTTTCAATTGTTTTGTTGTTTCCCTTTTCCGCCAATAAAATGGTGACATATCCAACTGTCACTCGTCCTAGAGTATAATTGTCATTGTCGGTTTTTCTATCCCAGATATCACCTTTGTGGTGAGGGAGATCTGAATCAAATCCTTTTATATTTAGTAATTCCCAAGTTTGAAATTTTTTCTCACTCGTTGTCACTTTGTTCGTTAAATGTCGTTGGTGCCTTTTTGGTCATTTTCCTATCATTACCAGTCAAAGTCATTTAAATCCAAACCATTTCCAATACCTTTCCATCTAATCATTGGTGTGGTAATCACGTTTTTGTTCATTCTGATGTCTCTCTACCATGTTTTTTCTTATTCTATTAATTGTCCAAATCACCTCTGATATTTTTCCGCATTTGATGGGCATATCCAACATTAATGTCAAATTAACTCCATGTTGTATCTCTTAATGAACGTTAGTCATGTCGCCTCCCGATTGTTGTTTGTAAACTTGTCTTTTCTCGACTGCTCGACGTTATCATGTTTTACTCAAGTTATTTGCATACCCAATCCTAGAGCCCCTCGAGCATTTTGTGAGCCCACACCTGCTAATCTATCCACCAATGTTATTTGTTTACCAAAGCAGGTCTTCCAGGATGGTTCAAAATTTTGGTCAGGGGCCCCTTCTCAAAGTCACAGTTCTAGAGGAGTTTCTTGATCCATGGGTCGAGATTATGGGTGATAACCATGGAATGGTCGAGCAAACTTGGTTTCTCAACATTGACCTCGTAGATGCATCATAGTACCCTCAGATGTCTATCCATACATTCATGGATTGCTCGGCCCTACCGACCGACGAATTGCAGTGGGAGTGAAAATTGTCCTTCATACCCCTCTGGGACACTACTTTACTGAACTTGCGTGACTTACCAGTGTTTGACATTACTGGGGAAGTCACCTAATGCACAAAGTTTCTCATCAATCGATTTTACAATGGTGCCTTATGGTTAGACAAGGTATACCCCATCCATGTGGAATATATTCACAAGTTGATTGGTCTATCCATGGAAGGGAAAGACGTAACATAGGGCTCAGGAAAGCATGGTCACAAAAATTGTGATATTAGCCTCTACAAAAAATATGGAACACGGAGAGGAGGTCATGGAGAAAATATTGAACCCGTCAATGATGAGCAAGTCTGTTGCGCCTGCTATTTAATTTTTAGAAAGGTCATGAAAAATTACTCACGAGGCGAGTGCACTCTCGATGCCATCACAGTGGTTGATTTTAGAAAAAATGGAGCACCTTTTAATTGGTGTAAGTACCTGCTCACATAAATTTTGTAGTCATGTGTTTTTGTGCATGATTGAGCCACATACTTCATATATAACTACTTTTTGGTCATGTTTGCTATGTGGAAGTGGAAATCACCTCAGGGTCAAGGCCTCTCTCACGCTCCTAAAAATCGTATTTCCAAGCTCTTGGACCCCTATCACAGTCGTACTGCTATTGCTCATTCAAAATACCATGATGCTTCCTTTTTGCAGTGGCACAACAACCTTATTTAAGCTACCCAACGACCAAGGATTCCACATGTGTTGCACAACCAGCACACCCACAACATTTGGTTCAACATGAATCGAGGCTTTATTTTTGTGAGGCCTCTAGGTGTGGCTCCTTCAATATTTCACACTCATATGCCTTCTTATCTGGATGAGTAAATTCTAGACAAGGAGGTCACTACATGGCCTGGGATCACCAAAGAACAAAAAAGATCGGGTGTCTCTTATATGATGCATGTGATATCAAAATAGTCAGCTCTGATATAAACCAAAGGTGCAGGCCCAAGCATGACCGCATCAAAGAGAGAATGGAAAACCACAACATCAAATGATGAAGAGTAAGAAGGAGAAGAGGATACATTACCCCAATCAGTTCCACTCCCATTCTTGTTAATTCCAGATATTGATGCCACTATTTTTGGTAAGTAGCTCTGTGAAGTCTTTGCTACTACTTTTCCTCATAAGAAACTCTACTTCGACTCTTTTTATAAATACACTATTGACCCCCACATTATATATTGCACTCCCATTTCTTCCCTTTCTCCACCATCTCCCACCACCACCCATATTCCCTCTTTCATTCCCATCATCACTATTATTGACAACCCACCAGTCCAAACCCAACCAATTTCCATCATGGTGGATCTCACCCATCAATCGCCTAGATCGACCGCAGAAACCCATTCCAACACTCCATCGTCTCCCCACCACACTCATATCGACACTATTTAACTTGCATATACTCACCCTTTCATGATGACTTCAAGAACCACAGTCCCCATTCCATCCACCTTCCCCAATGGTTCGCAGGACCATTTTCCACTTAACACCTCGTCTGCGAACAACCCCAATCCTAACCCAATTAAGATACCATAGGTGCAGGAGAATATGGGTTTACATCCTCACATTGACATGATGGACACTCAGGAGGACACTCAATTTGCACATAGTACAAGTTCAGTCAAGGAACATATTGAGTTGTTGTTGCAGGATCCACAACAATGTCGTGTAATCTTGGAATTATTCCTAGAGTGCACTGACGTCATTGGGACACTTCCTCCATAGATCTAAGATAGGCTTGCCTACAACTTCTTTACTACGTCATGTAGTCCTGACAGTGCTAGCACCCCTATTTTTTCTAAGTGATATGTCACCAGTGACCAACCACTTTATTCAAGGTTTCCATTGGATCAGTCCCTCACTAGCGAAGAGCTCGCAACTTAGTCCACCACACATATCATCCACCTCATTCGAGCCTCTAATGATCAACTTGAGCAAAGGATTTATTCAGTCAAGAAAATGAATAAAGAGCTCACACAAGAATAACAACTGCTACACCATGACATCATTGCAACGTCATCCACTAGGGAGCACGAACATAGATTGTCCATACAAGTTAAGTTTGCGGTAGCCTCCATTTCTGATAAGTTTCTCCAAGACTGGCCCACCTTTATATAGGTTTCCCTCAAGGTCCCCGAGGATATCACCCCAGTTGTGCCTCTGCAACAACTTGAGCTCATTGTCAATGCATGTGCACAATTGGCTGTGAGGATCAACATCCTTCAAAAAGAGATGGTTGCAATCAAGTTGAAGGAAATGGAGAAACCCTAGGAGATGATGCATAGGTCACATAGGAAGTCGTGGAGGGAAATCCCTTCTGGTCCTCTCTTTATGCCCATGTAGATGAATTCTACCAACTTTTTCATATGGTCAATGAATGGGTCGTATTGATGGAACGACTAAGTAAGCCAATAGTATATTTGCATGCATGTCTCAACTGGATGAATGTAAAATCCCAAGCCATCATGGACTCGGTTGAGCAAGCAATACAATTAGCAGAGATCCAAGTTGTGGATGAGAGACTGGGTGATTTGGATGAGATGACTCAGGAAGCCAAGAAAGAGATCAGAGACTTCCACCCCCTCGTGCAAGCTGAGTATGTCCAGATGCAACAACTTGATTATGCTGCAAACATTTAATGGACTACACTATTGGATATTAATCCTAAGGAGTCCAATGTGACATTTGTGTGGGATTTTTTGCGGGAGCCTCGATTTTAGTAAGAAAATGGTAGGATCGTGTGGAGCACTACGATAGCTTCTTCCAATATGCCCTCACAATTGTACCAAATTTGGTCCCTCCATTTTCAGAAGTCCATGGGAAGGAAGCAGAAGGTTGACTCAGGACAAGTCAATGGTTTTGGTCGGGGTTTGTTGGGCCCTCCATTTTTTAGAAGTGTATGTTTTTGGGAAATGCCAAAGTTTTGAGAAAAACACTGCATGAACAGCTAGAAAAGGGACAGTAGCATAAATCAATTAGAAGGGATAAAATGTAACTAAAAGGTAACAATAGTGGAGACAACAAAAATCACCACACGCACCAGTTGTAAAAGAAGTTAGAAAAGAGGAAAAAACATCGTATGCCAGTGGAAAAAAGGCTGGAAAAGTAATGGAACAAGAAGTCCAAGAAGTGACTAAGAGAAAGATATAAAGAGGAAGACAATGTGATGAGGTACACGGTTGGCTCGTTGATTAGTTTGAGGGAAATCATTCCAGAGTTGATGAATGAGCGTGCTGGAGAGATACCCTAGGTTTTGTTGTTGTTTGGGTTCGGATCAAGTTATTATTGTCCTGATATCATTGTAATGGGTTTTGGGGATATTATTGTGCTTATGCAGTAGGGTAGAGTGTGTAATGGGTATACAGGAATAGATTTTGTTGCACAAGCTATTGTATGAGAGATGTACTCGTTGTATGACAATTTTGAGATGTTTATAATATAATGAGTTGTTTGGGCCCTACAATTATGATATATTGTGTATGAATCTATGATTTTTATGTTGTAAAATTACTTATGTCACATGTATTTAACATTCATACATTTTTTATGAATGCCTTTGCATATTGATGTATGAATATGAACACGGTAATGTCAAATTTGATGATACATTCTTTTTTACTCACTTCACCAAACACATCTCGGTTGTGCTTTGGGTGAGGCCTCCTTCCCTTTCAGAAGGTTGAATATGCTAGTAATCCTAGACTACAACGGTACCCCTTTATTGGTAACCTCCGAGAACCTCGGTCTCGATTTTGTGCCAACACTCATCATACACCTCCTTTCCTAAACTACTTGAACATCAAAACACGGTTTTTGGACCATGTATTACGCAAATATATTTACCCATCAATTGAATCCTTGCAAGATATACATTAGTGTTATTAGTAAATTGCAAATATTTAATAAATTTGCAAATAATAATAAATGAGTTAGTGTTCGAGTGCACTTTACACACCAAAACAATGTGATAGTACGGATGCATCATGAATTGTATAAACATTCCATGGAATTGGAATTTTCTTTTTCCTGTTGTTTTAGATATGTCATACATAGTGATCCTATCCCATAACTTTTGAATTTTTTCAATAAGAGGTTCAATATACACATCCATATCTCTAACTTTATATGTCCTTGATTATTTCAAAAAAATTGTATTGAATACCTTGTACATAAATCATAATATGTAATAAATAACAAAATGAGGTGTTATGTTGTACATAGTTGAAATATAAATACCCATAACTATCAATGACAACATTGCATGCTCCTTTATTGACATCCAAGGAAGAAGATTATTGTTTAATACAGACACTAGCCACACTAACTAAATAGATCTCATCTCTACAAATGGATTAACACCATTAGTTAATAAGGAAATGTTAACATTACGAGGTTCATCTCTAAATATGGACCATTTTTCTCAATGTCCCTAAATGCAAAACCATCTACAACCATATGCATAACACAATTATGGCTCCTCATTCAAGCATGATAATCCATAAACTATGCTATGTTCTTGCACTTGCAAAATCATTGAAAACTTATGGAGATATGAGAAAGAACCTTCTCTGGCATGTTCTTTGTCACACGATTTGTGTGATATCTACTAATTTTACATTGGGGGCATTGCTTCAAATATTCTTTCTCTTATCCATAATATATCACGCAATCATTAGGATGTGCATCAATTGTTTGATATACCATTCCTATATATTTCATAAGGGAACACACTTCTTGTAATGTGCAAGGAAAATTATTTGACTCTCGTAGGAAAATATCAATTAACATCTACAACAAACTAAAAAAAAATATTTTTCCCAAATACTAGTGGTTGAAGTCTTATTCAATACATGAAAATGATCATGAACTTAAACATTTATAATAATTTCTTACCTTATTATCTATGTGAAAAAAGTGTTTGAAACACCATTCAAAACCTTCAAGTTTACCAACAACAAAATGAAAGAGAGAATACTTTTCTTTGACCCTTCATATAGGTGTTTATTTGCTAGATCAATAAGAGGGTTATCGTGAATAGTAGCATCATAATACATGGGTGTATCCTCATAAATGAGCGCAAAGGTGTCATGAATCAAACTATTTATCCCATCATACACTAGTATATCATTATCATTCTCCTTCATTATATTTTGTTCTTCCCCAAGGTTGTCATAAATGGGCATATTATAAATTACATTTCCACCATTTTGTCCAATATTGTTTTCAAAAACCCCAACTAGCATTGTGGACCTTTTTTTATTAAAACCATGTGTGTGTGTGTGTGTGTGTGTGTGTGTGTGTGTGTGTGTGTGTGTGTGTGTGTGTGTTGGAAAGTTGGTTTTCATTGATGTAAACCCTAGAGGAAGTAAAGAATACCTTTGAAGTGATGGGTCTATTTGAAGGAATATTCAAAGTGATCCCCTTACAACGTAGCTCTAAGTATGGCCCTCACAGGAAGATGCTTTGATGAAGTCTACAAGAATACATGGAAATATGGTTAAGTGATTAATTGGTTAAGAAGCCCCATAGGTGTGGTCATGAATCCCAAAGTTGATTGAAGAAAAAGAGTATAAAGGAAATTGCAAATGCATTCAAAACATCCATTGATTGATAGTCTTCGTCAAGCCATCTCCAATGGTAGGTGGCATGCCATGTGGTTCCTCACCACTGATAATTTATGGCATCTTAACGATGAAGCCCCAAAGTATGGTCAAGAAGCCCCAGATCTAAGTTTAAGAAGTTATGAGTTGGCCCTAAAGTCAAGTAAAGGAGAAAACATTGTTGCACAAGAAGTTGCAAGTTAGCCCTAAATTCAAGTAAATGAGGTACTTGGAAAAGTATAAATACACACTAATAACCTATCATTTTCATCATTCAATGTTTTTATCTCATAGTAAAATCTTGGAAGCAAATTTTAGAGGGGAGATGAAGTGAAGAAGGGAGAAATTCCAAGGGAAGATGAAGTCTTATGATAATGTCTTCTAAGGTATGTTTTTTAAAGGTCATCTTACCATTTCACTATAACTTGTTTTATAGAATGATTCGGATAGTGAAACATGGAGGTGGTTGGGAAGACATATCAAGGTACCTATGGTATGAATTTCATCTGCTAGGTCATTTTACTTGTGGAGATACACTATGTGGAAGATATGGTTTTTGACTAGTCTTGTAACTAGTATAAAACAAGTGTTCTGGATTAAAAAAATCATAACTTCTTCAAAGGATCCAAATTATATGAGAACAATTACATTGGAAAAATTATTGTTCGTATTTTTTTTGTGTGAGTTTCAAAATAAGATATCAGATATTGAGTGCATGGCATATTGTACAAGTTATCTCTCTAGAATAGGATAGAATTCAGGAAGGTCTACCAGCTATAATTCTTTTTCATGGATGATTCAAGGAGAGAAAATTGGAGGAATTTAAAAAAAATATATCAAATAATATTGGCTATAAGTTTTAGACCTTTGCTCATTGCAGGTATGGATTTATACTTATTGAAATTTAGGGTTTGTGACTAATCCAAAAACTAGTCCCAAACAAGTGTTCGAGATAAAACAATTATATCTTAATCTTGGTAGGTCCAAATTGAATTCCACTTATTACATAATAAGGAGAATAGATCCTAATATTTGAGTTCCAAGTTTCAGAATCAGAAATGGAAAATTGAGTTTGTGGTGAATCGTACAAGTTTATATATTTGAGGTACAGTTCTGAGCAGCTTTGTATGCAGATTTAAGAAGTAATGTTGGGGTTTATATGTGGACCCATGTGGACCCAGTTTGATGATGTTGATGTATAATTTGTGGTGGATCTAGTTTTGATGATGTTGATGTATCAGTTATGGTGTATCCAGTTTTGATGATGATGATATATCAGTTATGGTGTATCCAGTTTTGATAATGATAATATATAAGTATCAGTGACAGTAACAGTGACAGATTGAGTCCATTTTGATGATGAAGATGTATCAATATCAGTGACGGTAAAAGTGACAAGTTGAGTCTACATTTATATTTCAAGGAGGAAGGAAGGGGAAAGGAAAGGGGGTTGTAGCCTCCTTCCAGTTGGAGTTGGAGAATACACGAAGTCATAGATTCCTTTAGGTCAGAGCCCATAAACTAGGGAATTGGAGACTCCTTCCATTTGGATATGGAGAATACAAGGATTTGTAGCTTCCTTCATGTTGGAGCCTATAAACTAGGGGATTGGAGCCTCCTTTCAGTTGGTTCTGGAGAATACACGGAGTCGTATCTTCCTTCAAGTTGGAGCTTGTAAACTAGGGGGTTGGAGCCTCCTTCTAGTTTGAGATGGAGAATTTAGGGATTTGTAGATTCCTTGAGGTTGGATCCTATAAATCAGGGGGTTAGTGCCTCTAGTTTGTAAGTCGGTACTTCTGTGATTGTAATCTTGAAGATATATATTAAAAAAGTGTTCCATGGTTTTCTCCCATTTGGGTTTCCATGTGAAATTTTGGTTTATTGTGTATCTAAGGTTGTATGTTTATGATATATTGAATGCAACAATATATTGAATGGATGATTGATAAATTGTTGATAATGCAATGTTTACAATTTGTGATAAAAAGTGGTAAAAGTGCTCAATATTGATTCACCCCACTTCTCGGTATTAGTGAATATTCCAACAAGTGTTATTAGAGCAGGTTCCTTCAAGAATAGTCTAACCACTGGAAGGTATATCATGGATTGCACGAATAATGAAATACCAATGTTTTATGGTCATAATTATGAGATATGGAGCTCAAGAATGAAAGTATTTTTAGAGGCACAAGGGTATGATGTTTGGTACTCAGTTTTTACAGGATACACTACTTTAAAGAAACCTCTGAAGACTACAACCAAGAAGGAATTAAAAAGGAACAACAAAACAGAAATGGGTGTTATCCTAGATGGCTTACCTGATTCGGTGAAAGTCAAAGTGGGACAATGTTCATCATCCAAAGAGCTTTGGGATAAGCTGCATACTATCTACTCTAAGGAACCTCTTCTTGCAACCATGAAGTTAGAGTATGTTGATCAAGATAAAGAATATACTGAGATAGAACAAGACGAACTTGAAAATGATGAATAATATTATGAAGAAGGTGAAGTGGATCTTGAGGTAGAACTAATCAGTGCTTTGAGTAAGATAAAATGAGAAAGGAAGAAAAACAAGTCCATCAAATAAGAATTTATCAAGCTAAAGGAGGGTTCTCAAAACCCTACCAAAAACTTTGAAGAAGTCCAATAGATTATTATAAATCTAAAGGTTCAGCTGGAAGAATCCAAAGTGATTGAAAAAACACTAAAAATTAGTTGGAAGAAAATCAGTTTTTGGAAGCCGAAATAATATCACTAAAAAATGAAGCAGAGAAGAGAGAATAAATTTTGACAGCTCATCTTAAGGAAATATATGAGGACTTAAACAAGCTTGAATAAAAATTTAGTCAACAAGAAAGAAGAATTGAAGAAGAAATCATCTCCTTGAAAACTCAACTTGAAGAAGAAAAGAGAACGGAAGAAGTAATGAAGATCAAGATGATGAAGAAAGAAGAATATTGTGAGAAGCTTGAAGATAAGGTTGTCTTATTGAGGGTTGAAGTTGAAAATATCAACAAGAACTTGAATATCTATCAAGTCTAGAAGACATTGTCAACTATTAAAGGTCACCATCCGATAAAGTACGATTCAAATACATTGGTGAGGCTTCATGCAAAGAAGATGCAAATACAAATCCTAGCAAGAGCATTGAAGAGAGAGGAAGCTCCACACAACTAGAAAAGAAATTTGAAGAGAAGTGTTTCAGGTTTCCTGAAGGGAAGAATGAAGAGAAGGATAATGATTATGCAAACATTCTCAAAGGAAGGGATCATGATAAAAAAGAGTCAGAGAGGAATAAATGAAGAAGAGACGTATCTCCAAGAATACCTTCTACCTTCATGTATCAAAGAAGCTTCAATCATTGTGAAGGAAACAACAAAAGAGAAGATCACAATCAGCCAAGGCATGAATTTAGATAGACTACATCACAAAGAGGATCATCTGCTCCCAGGTATCAAATTTTTGTTTTTGGTTATTTTTTACATGTAATAACTTTGGACATAAAGTTTTAGATTGCAAATCATATGGAAGTAATGTTCAAGAAAGAAATGTTATGTGGCCCCTACAATATTGAATGTTTCAAATGCTACAACTATGGACACATAGCTCATGACCTTAGAAGCATGATGAAGCCTTCCATGAAGAAAAACAATGATATCATATACAAGAAGGTTTGGAGAAGAAAGAAAAAACAAGAAAAACATGTGAATGAAGAACTCCCAGAGATCATACTCACAGGATTTGCAGATGTACAAAGTAAAGAGGAAGATGTCAAAATTCAGAATGATGATCATGTAGCAGAGAAGGCTTATGTATTGTTATAAGTAATCTGGCCTAGAGACTCCGAGTAATGTGAATATTGAAGAGAGTGAGTCTAAGCAACAACTATTATAGATTGGAGAAATATATTTCAGGAAATCTAGAGTGTTTTCATATTTTGGGAAGGCATATTCAGAATGGTTTGGTGGAAAAAGTGTAGAATGTCTTGTGACAGATTGGTTGATTAAGGACCAGTTTTTGAAACACATCCCCATGCAGGTATGAAGAGGTCAGCTGGAAGTTACGTGGAATAACATTGGTACACTCTTTTGAGGCATAGATTCATGATTGTATATAGGATTCCAAGCATGTATTCAAGCAAGGATACATTCATTACAGATTCAAGAATGTGTACTTGTTGCAGACTTGTAGAGTTTGATTTGAAGATAGATCAGACTAGTGGACATATTTGATTCATCTTGAGAAGCAAGAATATCTTGCGATCCATTGCAATAGATCTAGAGAAGTCCTCATAATAGTAAAGTGACATATGGGTTAGCATTGTGTGTAGTTCAGTAGAAGAGTCATGGACGGTTTTGTGACATATGGACATAGATGAATTCATGATATATTAGTTCTAGAAGACAATACTTGACATAAATCATAGAATATGCATGAAAATGGATGAAGGCATGATCCCAAGAGGAATTGTATAAAGACTCTTTGGAATTGTCATCAATGGGAATGCTCAGTAAAGAACATGACTCAAAAAAGAAGCATATTGACAGGTGGAACCAACTAGTCATAAGAAGGAAAATTGTAGGAGGAACATCAAGACAAGGGGAGAAAAAATGTTAGGAGTATTTATACTGTCAAAAGGAAATTTTTGAATGATTATTTCATTGATGTCATCTCAGTGAAGACATGACAAGCCATGAATACTAGAATTCAATTAATGAAGCAATCTTGACATGAACTCTTTTAATATACATCAGAGGATTATAGTAACAAGAAGTGTCAATGGGAAAGCAACCTCGGAAAAGAAGAAAGAACACATATACAAGAATCCCCACATTGATCTACACGACATGTTGCAAAGAAGAAAGAGGGAGAAGGATTGTCAAAAGAATAGAAATTTTCAGAGGGAGTTACCCTTTGCCATTGATGTCGAAGGGGGAGAGAAAGAACAAAAGAATGAGAGAAAGATCAAAAGCATGAAGACAGGAGGAGAAATGGTCACAAGGTGAGTATGAGTGTTTCCATCAATTCCAGAGGGGGATATTGTTGGAAATTTGGTTGTCATTGATGTAAATCCTAGAGGAATTCAAGAAGCCCTTGGAAGTGATGAGTCTATTTGAAGAAATATCCAAAGTGGTCCCCTTATCATGTAGCTCTAAGCATGGCCCTCATGGGAAGACACTTTGAAGAAGTCTAAAAGAAGCTATGAAAATATGTTTAATTGGTTAAGTGGTTAATAATCCCCATAGGTTTGGTCACGAAGCCCGAACTTGATTGAAGAAAAAGAGTGTGAAGGACATTGCAAATGCATGAAAAACATTCATTGATTGAGAGTCCTTGTCAAGTCGTCTCCAACGGTAGGTGGCGCACCATGTGGTTCCTCATGATTGATAAGTTATGCCCTCTTAAATATGAAGCCCCGAAGTATGGTCAAGAAGCCCCGGATCTAAGGTCAAGAAGTTATAAGTTGTCCTTAAAGTCAAGTAAAGGAGAAAAAATTGTTGCAAACAAGAAGTTACAAGTCGGTCCAAAATTCAAGTAAAGGAGGTACTTGGAAAAGTATAAATACACATTAAGAACCTCTAATTTTCATATTTCAAACTTTTTGTCTCTTAGTACAATATTTGCAATGAATTTCAAAGGGGAGATGAAGTGAGGAAGGGAAGATGAAGTCTTGTGATGGTGTATTCTAACGTATGTTTTTTAAAGGTCATCTTACCATTTTCATTATAATTTTTTGTATATAATGATTTAGATAGTGAAACTTGGAGGAAGTTGAGAAAATATATCAAGGTACATGTGTTACAAATTTAAGAATTTGGGTCATTTTACTTGTGGAGATACACTATGTGGAAGATAGGGATTTTGACTAGTCCTGTAACTAGTATAAAACAGGTGTTCTGGGTAAAACACTCATAACTTCTTCATAGAGGATCCAAATTATACGATACCTATTGAATTGGAAATATTGTAGTCCTTGGTATTTTTTTGTGAGTTTAATAATCATATGTCAAATATTGAGCGTGTGGCATACTGTACAAATTCGCTCTCGAGAATAGGTCAAAATTCAGGAAGGTATTCCATTTTCTCTATAACTATTTTCCAGGGATGATTCAAGGAGTGAAACTTATATGATTTTCATAGAATATATCATAGAATATTGGGTAAAATTTTCATACCTTGATCCATTACAGGCACGGAGTTATACTTGTTGAAAATTAGGGTTTGTGACTAACCCAAAAACTAGTCCCAAACAAGTGTTCGGGATAAAACAATTATATATGAAGCTTGGTAGGTCCAAATTGAATTCCACTTGTTACATCAGAAGGAGAAAAAATCTTAATGTCTGAGGTCCAAGTTTCAGAATAAAAAATGGAAAATTGATCTTGTGGTGAATCTTACAAGATTGCATATTTGAGGTGCAGTTCTGAGCAGCTTTGTATGCATATTTAAGAAGTGACGTTGGGGTTTATATGTGGACCCATGTGGACCTAGTATTTCTATGTGGACCCTGTTTGATGATGTTGATGTATAAGTTGTATTGGATCTAGTTTTTATTATGTTGATGTATAATTTGTGGTGGATATAGTTTTGATGATGTTCATATATCAATTATGGTGTATCATGTTTTGATGATGATGATGATATATCAGTTATGGTGTATCCAATTTTGATAATGATAATGAATTAGTATTAGTGACATGTTGAGTCTTATTTGATGATGATGATGTAGCAGTATCAGTGACAGTAACAGTGATAGGTTTAGTCTCCATTTATATTTCAAGGAGGAAGGAAGGGGCAAGAAAAGGGGGTTGTAGCCTCCTTCATGTTGGAGTTGGAGAATACAGGGAGTCGTAGCTTCCTTCAGGTTGGATCCTATAAACTAGGGGATTGGAGCCTTCTTATAGTTGGAGTTGGAGAATACATATATGTCTAGCTTCCTTCAGGTTGGATCCCTTAAACCAGGGGGTTGGAGCCTCCTTCCAATTGGTGTTGGAGAATACAGAGAGTCATAGTTTCCTTCAAGTTGGATCCTATAAACTAGGGGTTGGAGCTGGAGAATTCAGGGAGTTGTAGCTTCCTTTAGGTTGGAGCCTATAAATCAGGGGGTTGGTGCCTATAAATCAGGGGGTTGGTGCCTCCTTCCAGTTGGTGTTGTAGAAGTTTGGAAGTTGGAGCTTCTGTGATTGTAATCTTGAAGATATATATTAAAAAGTGTTTTGTGGTTTTCTCCCATTTGGGTTTCCATGTAAGATTCTGGTGTATTGTGTATCTATGGTTGTATGTTTATTATATCTTGAATGTATAATTGATAAAAAAAAATTATAGTGTTATGTTTAGAAGTTGTGATAAAAAGTGGTAAAAGTGTTCAATATTGATTCACCCCCTTTCTCAGTTTTGGTGAATATTCCAATATATATATATATAATAAAAACAAATAGAAAAAGGTTGTGTGTATCATCTTAGCACTAAATAATAATCAAACCCCACTAATAGGTGTTCATGTTTTCTACAATGTCTTTTAGCTACTGAATAAAAATACTTGTCTTCAAACACTTGCATTTTTTTCATGGACAATAATAGTTTTAGTCAGTACCCCTCTAGGCTAATTTTTTCAAACTAGAGTTTCGACAAGTGTTATAATGCACAAAATCATCAAATTCGTCAAAATTCATATCTACAATCTCAACCCTAACTCTTTAGAGAATTTCATCATCTGGTGTCTAGTATTATTGCATATAGCCATCACCTTTATTGGAAATTTCTCAATTTGGATTCAGGAGAGATTATTATTTCACTATATAGGGGATAGACCTACAAAATATTCCCTTTTCAATAGAATTATTATGCCACATTTTTAACCCAGGTACTATGATTATATAGGAGAGATCCACCCACCCTCTAGTGGCCAATGCAAGTGGATCCCAATAGCCACAGATTACTTCACTTAATGGGTGGAGGTAATTCCCACCAAATAAGATATTGATCGAGTGGTTATCAAATTCCTTGAAGATAATATCACATCCAGGTTTGGTTTCCCCCAAAAGTCTAATTGTCACTAAAAATGACAAGGCTTTCATCTCATTAAGATTAGTGGTTTTTTTTCAAAGTACAATATCATCCTAGGGAACTCCTCCAAATATTACCTATGGGGAAACGGCCAAGATGATTCTTGTAACAAAATACTCATGAGGGTCATCACAAGGATGCTAGTAGACAATAAGAAGGCATGGGATTCTCACATAAGCTATGCATTATGAGAAAAATGGGATTATCACAAAGAGGGCTACAAGGAAATCACCTTTTTATATATTTTATGGTCTAAAGGTATTATTGCCAATATAGTTGGAACTACCTATAATGAAATTGTTGCAAGATATAGTGGCATATCTCGACAAGATCAGGGGGATAAATCAACTAATGGAAGTACCAGACAAAAGGAATTGGTCGGTTTATGACAATTCTAAAGCGTATCACCTGAGAATGAAGAAGGTTTTTGGTATAAAGAATAGACCTAGGAATTTTAAGAAGGAAACATGGTTCTATTGTGGGATAAGAGGCATGAAGATCCTAGTTGTTGGTTGTGGAGCATGATTATTTTCTTGATTTATATGCATGTATTCCTAGCCCCCTTCTATCAGGGGTTCGGGGACTAGCCCCCAAATGAGGGGGGTTTGGGGGGGACCTACCCAACCCAGTTGGGGAGCATGGGGGCCATCGGGCCCCCATCTAAGGTTTAGGGGCGGAGCCCCGAGCGAACTTTCTTTTGGGAAAAATTGCCTTGTAAAATATCGTAATTTCATAGTCAATATGGACCATTCATTATATGGTCGCAGATCTGACGGTAGAAGTTATGTTAGGTTTTTTTTCCCTATAAGACAACCCTCTTTTATGAGGGAATTGTATTGCAGTTGTGTATGAGTGTGATTGCTATATTCTGAGAGAGAGGATTGTGAGAGAAATAAGATGAAGTTACAATGGGCGTGTTGTAGGTTGTATCCATTCATTTTGTTCGATAATAAAAAGGAAGGACCTGGAAATTTATCTGGTGGACGTAGCCCACACTGGGTGAACCACGTATATCTATGTCTCTATTATATTGTGTATCTGCTATGTTTTTTCTCCACATTTGTATTATTTGATTGCTTCACGATCATGTTTTTCTAACAACTGGTATCAGAGCGAAAGGTAACTCGCAGGAAAAGAAGGTTCCTAGTTCGAGTGGGAGAAATGGCAGAAGATGGAAAGTTTAGGGTCGAGAAATTTAACGGCCAAAACTACCAGCTATGAAATATGCAGATGGAAGATTATTTATATCACAAGGATCTATTCCTACCATTGGGAGGAATAGCAAAGAATCTGACGACCATGAAGGACGAAGAATGGGAGGTTCTTAACAGAAAGGCACTAGGAATGATACGGTTGAGCCTGGCAACGTCGATGGCTTTCAATATTTCAAAAGAAAAGTGTAACACACCCACTATCATAATTTTAAAAAAAAATTGGGTTAATCTCCCACAAATGAGAAATCTCCAGAAACCGGCATTTGCGAAATGCCAATCCCTGGTTAAATATCGGGATTCGGGGTTTCGGAGGTTACGGTGTCGAGGGTCCCTGTCCTCTCGAATCCCCGATCACCGATGGGACGAATTTCCGATGCGCCCCTTGGTTGCCTCAGTCCCGCTTGGCTAAGCCTTTGGTCCATACGACCGGTTCCTATATGATCATACGACAGCTTCTCGTCGGGGTTTCGGAGTTTGCGGTGCCGAGGTGCACATGTACCCGGAACTCCCGATCCTCCGATCCCCGATATGCTCCTAGCGTGTTGGATTTCCGGGCTAAGTCCTGGTCCATACGACCACAACGTTCACAAGACCACAGTCTTAATTCTTGTCGGGGCTTGGCGCCTTTCAATGTCATGGCGCACAAGTCCTCTAGACTCTCGACGTGCCTTTACACTGGCTAGTCCCCTTGGCTATACCACGGTCCATGTGACCACTTATCATATGACTGCAGCCGTATAACCTTCCATCGGGGTTTCGGCATTTGCGATGACACAAAACACCTATACCCGGGGCTCGTGATATCCCGATCCCCGATTCTCTCCGGATGCTTGACACGTGTCCCTTGAATCAATGGCTTATGGTGGTATCGAGATTTCGCATATCGCGGTTTTGTAATGTAAGGGTTTCATGTCCTTGAAATCCCCGACACGCCGATTCCCGATTTGCTGAACTCTGACTTTCTGGGATCTCTCGCCACGCGTCCTTGCTGATGGACGGTGTTGATCCCATCGGGAAATCGCAGATCGCGATTTCCTGTTGCGAACATTCCATGTCCTCGGAATCTCCGATCTTCCGATGGGCCAATCGCCAATGGTTCTCGATGGCAGCCACCTGTCTCACAGATGGACGGCTATGATTGTACTGGGATTTTCCTACGGGTTTCCTGACTCTTCCCAGATGATGGACACCTGTCCTTCACTCTAACTCTAGTGGTCCCACCTTGCTTACGTCACCGTCGGGATATCGCCGATCGCGATTCTCAGCGACGTAGTTTCCTTATCTTAGAAAACCCCATTTTCCCGATCCACGACTCTACGGGATCCTCTGACACGCGCCCTCGAATAATGGACGGTCCAGATCTGATCGGGAAATCGCGTGTCGCGATTTCAATATGTATGAGTCTTTTGTTTCCGGAAACCCCGATTTCCCGATCCCTGACTTTACGGGATCTCCTGACATGCGTCCTGCACAATGGATGGTCCAGATCTGATTGAGAAATCGCGTATCGCGATTTCAATATGCAACGGTTCTATACTCCCCAAATCTCCGATGGTAAAAATCCCGACGCCTCCCAAACGCTGACACGTGTCCTGCCGAGATCAACGGCTAGGATCCGTTCTCGGGATTTTGAGGACCACAAGGTCTCGATTCTCAGACTCAACAAAACCCCAATGAACCTGTTGTCCCGATGACTTCTCCGGGATGTTGACACGTGTCCTTCCGAGATCAACGGCTAGGACTCTTCCTCTGCACACTAGAGTTTAACTCCGGCGCATCTTCTCGAGATCTGACGGTAGTCGGGACTATGATCCAAGATCCGACGGTTCAGATCATTTCCTCGCATGCCTACCCCTGCGCTTAACCCCTGCGCAGCTTCTCCAGATCCAACGGCTGACGGGTGATTGAACCGAGATCTAACGGTCTAGATTCGTTCATTTGGGTCTTGGAGTTTACGATCCCAATTCCTCGTTACTCACGATGATAGAGGACAAGGGGGTCAAGGTATGTAACGCCTTCATTACTTCCGTCAATCTAATGGTCGTGAATGACTAT
>ML847507.1:11198-31001 GCA_009831015.1 Picea engelmannii | reverse complement strand
TACTTCCGTCAATCTAATGGTCGTGAATGACTATGGGTCCTCCGACGAGATCTCATCCGTCAACTTATTTCATCTCACAATACTACTATCTTGGAACCTTAATAGGATCGTTCCTCCTTGTACAGGGTTAATAAGGTCTGTGCATTCGAGTCCCTATTCAGGGTTCTTGGTGAACCTTTCCGAGGAGGGAATCTCTGTGAAGAGATCCTTACCGGGGCATTCCCGGGAGCAGATAAAGGGAGACAGCTTCCCGAGAGCGGCTGGGCATGATTAGATTCATTTATCAATGTAAGTCAAGCACGGTTTCCTCGGTGTTAATCATATATCGACTCATTCATATCAAGCACTACGCGGACATTCACACGCTGAAATCAGTTACTATCTCATGGTTCTATGAGCTAATAGCTACTCCTTATTTAACAATTACTGCACAGACATTCTTTCACAGAAAACATTTACAATTCCACCAGTCTATGAACATATGTGACAGCATATAAATTTCAAATGCAATATAAGCAAAACACTTATCAGAAATAACTTCAGCAATGGAAGCAACTGCTGAGAGGGGTGCTCGTTTCCACCCAACCGTAGGCGTAGTGACTCCTAATGGATTTACCACTAGCCACCCCCGAGATGAGACCACGATGTCTTGAGACCTGTGTCTCTCTGTCTGCAAGTGCCCAGGAGCAAAGGTTGCAATCCCCTCCTCTCTGCGGTCACTCACTCTGTGTAAAAACTGCTCGAGTTTCCCCTCGCATATGCCCTCTTCAATCGCTTCTGCCATACGCCTTATCCTCTCGCGAGGTTGAGTGTGGCACGATTACCGTTGCGCTGGTCAGTCATGATGGCTCTACGGATAGGTGGTTCACCTCCCCATCCCTCATCAATCTATCCACCTACCAGCCTGCAAGGCATTTATTTCAGGGCTAGCGAGCCACTTTTGGTTCTCCGGGCCAGTGGAGTCCAAATACGGTATTACATTCTTGGTGGAATTTAACACCCCTTTTTCAAGGTGCCCTCCACCACCTTCGGGGTCTCTTTTCCGCACATCCCCTCTCAGCAGTTCTGCAATAAATTCAAACTATCATTTACATTCATTGACCTCTTCCTGCAGGTCCATTTACAGCACATATTCATACTTGTGAGTTTTTGCCATAGTCCTTGGCCAGTTCATTTATATTTACAATCTGGGGGAAACAGGGTGTTACAAAAAGACAATGAAAGAGTTGATGGACGCATTGGATAAACTGTATGGAAAACCATCAGTGTCCAATAAGTTATTTATAATGAAGAGAATATTTAATATGAAGATGTCAAAAGGTGGGTATGTTGCCAATCATTTAAATGAATTTAATACAGTTAATAATCAGCTAATTTCTGTAAAAGTAGACTTTGATGATGAGGTTAGGGCTCTTCTAATCCTCTGCTCATTGCCAGAAATCTAGAATGGTTTGGTCATGGCTATAAGTAACTCTTTCTCTGGTTCAAACACTCTAAAATTTGATGATGTTGTTGGTGTTATCCTTAGCCAGGAAATGGGACAGAAAAGCACAGGTGAGACATTAGGTAATGTGTTGATCGTGGAGAACAAGGGAAGACAAAAGGATAGAGGAAAGGGCTCAGGGAATCATGGGAATTGTAGGAAGGGGAGATCCAAATACAGAATATGAAAAATAGAGTGTTGGAATTGTGGGAAGAAAGGACATCTGAAGAAAGGTTGTAGAGCTCCAAAGAAACAAAAAGATGGACAGCAGAAAAAAAATAAAAATCAGGAAGCAAATGTAACAGGTGATGTGTTACAAGATGATTTGATTCTTTATGTAGATAATATTTTTGAGTCTTGGGTAGTGGATTCAAGGACTTCATTTCATGACACACCCCACATGAAACATTTTCTAGATTATGTTCAAGGTGATTTTGGACAGGTTCATTTGGGTGATGATGCACCATGCAAAAGTTGGAATGGATAAGGTACAAATAAAGGAAAAGAATGGAAACCAATGGTTGTTGAAAGAGGTAATACATATTCCAGATATAAGGAAAAATATAATTTCAATAGGGAAATTGGAAAGTGGAGGTTGTATATCTATATTTATAGATAAGGCGTGGAAGGTCACTAAAGGATCACTGGTGATAGAAAAACGAGAGAAGGTAGATACATTGTATTTATGTACTAGTAATATTGACTCTTCTATCTCTTTAGATTCTATAGGAGTGGATACAACACTGTGGCATCATAATCTTGGACATATGAGTGAGAAGGGGATGCAGATACTTCACAAAAGAAATTTGTTGCCAGATCTTAAATAAATTGATTTGGATTTTTGTGAGCACTGTATTTATGGAAAACATAAGAGAGTTATATTTCTCATAGTCGAAAAAGAAAAGAAGAGTGAAAGGTAAGAGCTTGTGTATACAGATGTATGGGGACCAAATCAGGTATCATCTCTTGGTGGTTCTCATTATTATGTTACTTTTATTGATGATGTAACTAGAAAAACTTGGGTTTATTGCATTCGACAAAAAAATTATGTTTTTGATACTTTTAAGAAATGAAAATATTTGGTTGAGATTGATACAGGAAAAAGGTTGAAGTGTCTCAGATTAGACAATGGAGGTGAATATTGCAGCAAGGATTTTGATTATTATTGTTCATACCATGGGATTCGTAGAGAGAAAACAGTTCCAGGAACACCACAAGAAAATGGTGTGTCAAAAAGGATGAACAGGACAATCATGGAGCGTGCAAGGAGTATGAGATTGCATGTTGGGTTGCCCTTACAATTCTGGGTAGATGGTGTAGATATTGTTGTTTACTTAATAAAAAGAGGACCTTCAAGCTCTTTGGATGGTGGAGTTCCAGTGGAGACATGGACAGGTAAAAAGGTAAACTATTATTTTTTGAAGACTTTCGGTTGTGAAGCATTTGCCCATATTGATAAAGAAAATAGAACAAAGATTGAGGAAAAATCCAAGAAGTGTACCTTTATTGGATTCGATGTTAATGATTTTGGTTATCTCTTATGGGATTATGAAAATCACAAAATCATTAGGAGTAGATACTTCATATTCAATGAGAAGGTCATGTACAAAGATCATTTTCAAGGAAAGAAACATGAAAAAGAAAATCCAAAATACATAGTTCTTGATGAGATCACTAAAAAATAAATTCCAAAGGTACCAGAAAATCAAAATGTACAACAATGGGAGCAACATGTACTTCAAACTCCTGCAAGTGTTGTTATAATATCTACCATGTTAAGTAGATCCCCTGAACGATACTCTCTTTCATTGTGTTATTTATTGTTGATTGATTCTGGTGAACCAGAAAAGTTACGAAGAGGCAATGCAGGTAAACACTAAAAATAAGTGGGAGAAAAAGAGATAATTTCAAAATAAATGGGTTTACAGGTTGAAGGAAGAAGATGGAGGTAAAAAGTGGTCCAAGGATAGACTTGTTGTAAATGGGTTTGCACAAAAGAAAGGTATAGATTTTGATGAAATATTCTCTCTTGTTGTTAAAATGACTTCAATTAGGACTATTTTAAGTCTTGTGGCAGTAGAAGATTTGCATCTTGAATAGTTATATGTAAAAACATATTTTCTCCATGGGGATTTGGATGAAGAGATTTGTATGTAGCAGCCATAAGGGAATGAGGTAAAAGGGAAGGAGAATTCAGTATGCAGGTTGAAGAAGAGCTTGTATGGCCTAAAGAAAGCTCCAAGGAAATGGTTTTTGAATTTTGATAGGTTTATGACAAAACAAGGTTATAGTATATGTCATTCTGATCACCGTGTTTATTTTAAAAGGCTAGAAAATGGAAGCTATTTTATCTTGCTATTGTATGTAGATGACATGCTTGTTGCAGGATCTAATATGCAGGATATAAATTTACTCAAGAATAAATTGGCTAATTCATTTGCGATGAAGGATTTGGGTGTTGCAAAGAAAATCCTTGGTATGAGAATAACAAGAGAGGAAAAATCGCAAATTGACATTGTCTTAGGGTGAGTACATAGAGAAGGTGTTGGAGAGGTTTAGAATGCAGAATGAAAAACTAGTTAGTACACCTTTTGAAATTTGCACTATGTACTCACACCTTTTCTAACACTAGTAAACATGGAAAGTTCCATACCCTCTATCTAGAACCCTATGCAATCAAAAATATATGTGGGAAACTCCTTGGTTCTTTCCATTCAAAAAAAATTGGAGGGGGAATACTTTCTTTTCCTATCAATGGAAGGAATCTCAATCATTTCATTGGTTAAGAGAATGAGTTTATAAACAAGGCCCTACCTTTTATTATAGTAGAATAGTTTTTCCATTCCATTTCCTTCTACTTTCCTTTTATTTTTTCATTTTGTAGACTTGTCAACCTTTTTAAGCCTAGAGTCTACATTTTGAATTCATAACCCAATTTTTGTCTCTCTATCCCAATGGGTTAAGGTACGACTCTACTCACTTTTAGATTCTAGTTATTGGCACCTCATAAGGAGAAGGCATCCAATAGTATGAGTTGATGTTGTCCTACTAGGACACCCCTACCAAAAATTTTAGACTTTATGGTCAATGTTTGAAGTTCATAGAGATTCACCCATATTTTTATATTATGGAATACCTTGCATAAATTTATACCCACACCCAAAACCAAGGCCATGCACTTGGAGCCATTTGAATTGTCCTCGCCCCCCCAACCAAGAATCATGGGCCTATAATATTCCTAACTATAGTATCACTCCTTCAAAGTGCATGTGAAATCCCTCCAAGTCCCTCATAGAGAATTAGTTTAAAATTTTCACAAGAGGAATAATATGTACTCTACAAAAATGATCAATTAGTAGTTGCAATCGTCCCAATGGAGATAGATTCATGGTTGTAATTTGTGTGTGAGGAGTTATTCTATCAGCGAATAAAGTGTTGATAAATACCACAAAAAATTAAGGTTTTTCCACTCAATCAATAAATGGATTGCGATGCCTCATGGGTTTGAGGACGTAAACAAAGTAAACAATCCCTAATATATTAATGGAAAAGGTTCACCCCATTCAAACCAATCAATTACCATAAATATCTTGTGGGGGTCAAGTCTTTTAGGGGCAGCGAAAAACCGAGCCGCTATGAATGATAAGGGATTTCCCCATGTAGAAGTTTACCTTGCAAAGGAAGATATACTATCCATATTGATCAATGGGGTAGGACCTTTTCTAGTGCAAAAATTTACAGCACCAAAAAGAAGAGATTCATCCATGTAAATTAAAGACATCCAATCAAGGTGAAGAATCAGTCAAAATTGTGTGTACCAAATCTTCCCAAACAATGAGAATCAAACACTTGTCTTGGCCTAAAAATGAATGGTGGATAATGTACAAAATTTCCCATTAATAGGATACATCTAGAGTGAATTCCCACATGTGGTGTTTTCACATTAAAATTTTATAATGGGGATCTCTCCCACACTCTTTGTGAAATCTTGAAGGAAATTAGCAAGATTTAGTGAAAAATGAGAATAATCACTATAATTTGTTTATACCAATAGTCAAATTTGACACTTCCACCACCATTGGAACCAACATTCTCTACCACAATTAAGTATTACTATTTTTTAGGTAAGTCTCATCATTATCTATGCTCATCCAATTTTTCCTCTAAAAGTATTTTCCACCATCTTGAAATATTAGAAAACATCTTAAGACAAGTCTTCCACTCAATCCTCAATTCATCACTCAAATAAGAGAGAGTTTTCATCTTATCAAATTCCTCCTTTTATATATAATTTCATCAAAGTGGCTTCCTTAATATGCCACCCCTTTCCAATTGATAGAGGCCACCTTCAGCCATTTCCTACAAGGATATGAGAAGAGTCCCTTATATGGTTTCACTCTTGGACAATGCCTTTTCCTAGAAACTTTCCCATTGCTTTGGTTTGTTGAATTGTTGATAGATTATTTGACCCTAAAACCTCCTCTATCCTATCCATGAACCATTCCAGGTTCATCTCTCTCTCTCTCTCTGGAGGAGGAAACCTCCTAATGGGATACACTCCAAATACAATACTTCTCAACATGCCCATTACATTGTTTACACCCCTTTATATAGTTATACCTACCACTTAAGAACCTTCTAGAAGTGGAACCTTCTAGTAAGACCTCTTACATTTATTATGTTCACACTATGTCTTATTTACTAATAGTGGCCTTCCTACATAACAATACATATCTACTAGTATTCCCCTTGGGTACCACCCTAGGTAGTACCCCAAATTATTCCCCTAGCTACACTACATTCAATCCCCTTTATGAAAGTGTTTTCCTCAATGTTTTTTATGAGGGAGTACAACCATATACCAGGGTCCCATGGATAACCATAGACCATGATGTTGAAGTAGGCTGGAGATCCAGGGTCTCATGTAGAATTTATAGCCACCATGTTCAAGTAATCCAAGATCCACTGTAAATTGGGGTGACATGTCCAAGTGCTCATGTGAACTCCCCTCTGAAGATATTGGGACTCAATAGGCATCTTAAAATGGTGTTCCAAATGTATACATTGATCATATGGAACCAAATACATAGATCCATCCACATAGTTGGAAATGGTCGAAGCTAAATCTAAAAGGAACACTACCATTATAGAGTATGAAAGCTAGACATTGGTAGTCATAATTGGCTCCGTATTTGTCTCATTTATGTTCTCTACATAAGGTGAAGTAGAGTCATCATATAAAATATGAAAGTGGTTGTCATCCCAAAAATGACAACTATCCCTATTAAACTATTCATTTCTTAAGTAGTAGAGTATTAAGAGATGATGGAACTATGTTCAATATTTTATTTACTCGAATTTTCGATCCACGAGTTGGGATCATCACCAAAAGGTTGTTAAGCTCAATTATTAATGGCCTCTCAACCCATATATAAATAGTCAATTAAAACCAATGAGTGAGCCAACCAACGTAAATATTATTCCAAGTTGCTACTATTTTCATTTTTAATTTTATCTATAATAGGATTCTACAATTCTTTGATTTTGAATCCTTCATCGAAGTTGTTGTTAGAAGAATTTAATTCAATTTCTAGGGCTTCACATATTTTTATGTTACCATAGTGGCTTGTCTTCGCAATGATTTTAGCATTTTCTATGCAAATCAAATGGCCATTATTAAAAGAATATTCAGCCAAGGCAGATCCTTTGATCCGGTTATGCTTAATCTCTGTGAAATTTTCTTTGAGTCTAAAGTGTAATGATCTTCCTGTCTCACCAATATAGTCCCTTCCACATGAGTATGGTACTGTATAAACACCCTTCTGAAGTTTTGGATCAATGGTATCTTTAGCACAATCCAACATGTCATTGAGAGTATTCGAAGGAGTGAATATAACCTTAATATTACCTTTCCATAGAATTCTTGATATTTTGTCTGGTGTACCTTTGATATAGGGAAGCATGATATTATTTACTTCATCCTATGGTTCACTCAAGATCTGGGTTCTACCCCTAGATCTTACAACAACTTTTTTTAATTTATGTTCATTATAGCCATTGTTCTTGAAAACTTGCTCCATGTGATTAAGTTCATGTTCCACATGATCACTATCTGAAACCCTAATTGCACAATTCACCAAAGTGTTAATGACGCCAAGTTTCTGGGTTGGGTGGTGATGAGACTCAGCTTGGAGATACATGTTCATATGTTTCTTCTTGTGATAAACCTGGTGTGATAATGAGCCATGATTTTTCTTTGAGATAAGGATATCAAGAAATGGGATGTTGTTGTTTTACTCTATTTCCATGGTAAATTTTATGCTCTCATCTTTTCTATTCAGGTGGCCTTTGAACCTTTGTAATTTCTCTCCACCATGAGGCCAGATTATGTAGGTGTTATCAACAAATATTTTCCACGGCTTGGGATTAATAGGATAGGTATCAACAAACTTTTTTTTAAACCATTCCAAGTAAATATCATCTACAACAAGTGATAAAGGAGATCCCATTGCCACTCCTTTAATATGTTCATAGATATTTCCTCAGAAGTTGAAATGTGTTGAAATAAGGAACAATTTAACCAAGGTTGCAGTCTCCTCATCATAAATATTCTTGATAATATTGATGGCATCATTTACCAGAGTCTATGATTACTAATAACCATTTTTTAATAGAAAAGGTGAAATCCCCATAAGTTGAGAAAGGTTTATTGGAAAGAAAACCAATCACTATGGGAAAGGATCCATGGGTAGATATAGAATTTGTCTCCACTCTCAAAGAAAAGTAGGAAGATATCAAGGCTTTAGATAGAATTTAGGTTGCATTGACACTCCCACTTGTATAACAAATGTTAGATGAAAAAAAACTTGACAAACGAGATCAACTTTCTCAACCATGAGAATTCCATCTTCAATGTTAAAAATCAATCCCTTAAGGAAAGGGTGGAATCTCTAGAAATATAAAAAAACTAACACCATATAATTGAAAGCTAAATTTGATGAAGCAAGGAAATAATTCAAAACTCTACATGTCCAAGTTACCATGACATGAATGGGAAGAACCTCCCCTACTCCTATTGTGTCCTCTCAAGTAAGGGATTGTGACATATCTCAACTCCAATAAATAATTCATGAACTCCTTACAGAATTAGAGGATTGGAAGGCTAAACATAAAGATAGCTTAGAGAAAGAAATGAGTGTATAGGCCCTAGATTATCAAAGGAAAGATGATCTAAAGAAGCAATGATTGAAGATAGAAGAGACTGAGAAAAAAATATTTAATGATAGAGTTGACATGGAATTGGTCAAACATGAAAAAGAGGCCTTAAGAATTAAGTATGAGGAGGCCCTAGAAGAGGCTAAGCTACTAGAAAAACTTATTAAAATAAAGATAACCATGTGGGAATATGATATGCAAGATGTATCTAAAATCAGAGCATGCAAAATTCTACTTAGATTTTAATGACCTATGTAGGCAAGTGAGGAAGTAGTTGAATCATGTGCATAGGGAAGTGGCACATAGAGCCCATGTATCTAGTAAGGTAAACAAGATACTAAACTCAATCCCCTCCCAATCATTGCTCTATTTGGAATCAAATATAGGACCTATGTTTCTATGGATGAAGACCCCTACACCACAAGACTGTGCAATTGGAATGTAATTGATAAGAAGACCACATCAACAAAATATCAAAATAACAATTTTATGGGTGACATAACAACTATGGTGACCAAATACCTTCCCTGTCGTTGGGATGAACAATTTGTTTTTCACTCCCTAGAAAAATATGTTGGGATGTTGAAAGAAAAAAGAATTCAGCTATCATCCATGGAGAATGAGAAATATCCACAACTTCAAATCATTTGAATCAACTTCAACCTTGCATCTCCAATTGGACCCTATTAAATCACTTTCTTCGTTCTTTGTTACCCGTGGATCATACAAAGAATAAATAATTAGATAATTCCTTTATAATTTTGATAAGTGAGAGAGAACTTAGTGAAAAAGGATGGGGACAACTAATCATTGTTTTACACCACAAAGGCTCAACCAATGAAAGTACCTCAAGATATATGGTCCATATCTTAAGAACTACCATGGTAGCAAGTCCCACCTTGGTTGCCAATGCCACCTTTGCAAAAAACATTACATTAGATGAAGTCATTGTCAATCATGAAAGGGTCATGGTTCCAAAGGGGGGAAGAGACAAAATTAAAACATAATCATTTTTTGTTATTCCCTGCATGATGGTTCCTAATTTTGCAATGGTACAAGAAGTGGTACTATTTTATTAGATAAGTAATCCATGATAATGGGAGATTATTTAGTACCATATAGTAGGCCAATCAAGTCTAGAAAAGGAGATCTCGACGACAACAGAAAATATCAAGAAATTTTATATTCTTAGGTTGTGGAAATTTTGAGAGAGAAAATCCATTTCACTACATATTTAATGTTGAATCCATGTCAGGAGGATATATCACATCGATTCTATTACTCTATTCTACTCTCTTTCTCTTACTCTCTATAAGCATAATTGTGAGTTTTAGATTTTGGGAAGGAAAGCAATAAAGGCCTATGACTGAGATTTTATAGTCCTCATATGGTGTCCTCATTGTACTCAGTGAACTATTGAATTTATTCTATAATCAGGATTGAGACACATTTCCATTGTTGAAATAGTAAATTCCAAGCAAGTTGTGTTGGTTTCTTCCAATTTATATCTTATTTACGTGTTGAATGAATTAATAGATCTATATATGTGTGCATACCCATTTCATTTTTTTGTCTCGTGGATACGTTTAATAGAAAACTAGATTTTGGCCTCCTCTTGGGATGCATTTTAATGTTCTTTTACATTATGCCATCTAAGAATGGAAAGAGTATTAAGGTTCCCTTTTGTGTTGGGTTAATGAAATTTATATCTAGCATCCCTTAGTAATTTTCCCTTTCACTATACACAATATTTCACTTGTTGTTTCAAAACTATGGAGGTAAGCACCATGCATTACCATGCCTCTTGCTACAAAACCAATCTAAGCCTAAAAAATATACATCTTTATAAGATTTGAGGGTACCCCCTCTCTAGCCTGCGAATCGGCTTGAAGGCCTAGAGTGGCTTAGGAAGGTGTTCCTACACGTAATGCCTTATCATTTTCCCATATGAGTCATGGGGATGACCTAGGGGACAATACATTTATCTATGAAGTATAATTTTTCTCTCTATCCATCTTTATTTTTTCCTTGGGCCATTGGGTTTCTACCTCTAATTGGTAGTGGCTAAGGTATGGTATCATTAGTTAGAGTATTTTACTCATTGTATTCATGATCATGATCTGCCTTGGTGTGGTCCTCAACCTCCCTCCGATGTTGGGTACTCTTCCTTGGAAAAATATCACCCAAGGTTGTACCTTCTCCTTCGTGTCCACTAACTTTGGAAGTTTATACAATTCAAAATTTGTTGTTCTCTTAGTCCTTCTTTGTACTAAAAATTGTGATATGTTAGTATACTACTGTGATTTCTCACTTAAGATAGTTCACTCATTTTGAACTAGAATTTCATTTTATGCTCGGGATTTTCCTCTCCCTATTTCCCTCATATGGTGTGTCTACAAGACAATTATTAACTTAGTGCTTGAATGATAGCCATGAAACTCACTCTACATGCTTCCAAAATTTTATCAACTTAATGGTCAGGATCATAACAAGGTTTTCCTCCACTGAAAAGCAATACATAACAAATCTATAATACAACCAGAAATCAAACATTAGCAAATAACACGCATATACTTCTAATATGTATCTCATATTAAGATCTCAATAGAACAATAAACAATGGAATATATACATGTCAAAGTGAACATAACCATCAGAATAAAATAAAAAATTACAATAATAAATAAATAATAAGCATATATTCATCCATCACATAAAATCAATGGAATGATAATATCCATTGCATTCAACCATCGTAAAGTAGGTTATGTTAAGTATTCAGCACACCAATCCATGACACAACACATGGTAAAATCAATCATTCAATAATCAACACCATGTGTGAATCGTCACTATCCATCACCATTTTTTCCAATGTTACATAGTTATTTAAATACAAATCATAGGACTAGTACATTCTTTGATAATATGAGAATCGCCTACATTAATTACAATCCAGCATACTTATGTCAATCTGCCAGAAACATATTTTCCATAGTTGTCCAGAATACATTCTCAGCATTCGTTGGCATTAATCCTTGTCTCGTGCATTAAGAACAAAGCAAAAGCTCAAAAAGTGTTCACACAATATGAGGTTTCTCAATCGATTTAAACACTATACCACAAAGATAAATACCACACCTATCAAATCAGTATCATAGCATTGGTTTGAGTGAATATTTCTACATGATTTATAGTAAAAACCCACACCCAAAAAAATATATGAAAAATGATTTGTAAAATCGAATTAAAGAGATGAAAGGACTTGACAATCATAATGGGAAAATGGGAAATTTATGTAAATGACTCGTATTACTTTGATGGTGCAAACTTTGAAACCATCATTGTAGCATCGCAAACTAGTATCTCTCAAAGAAGCTCCAAAAGTCACTCCAATATGAAATTGAGCAATACGCATACTCCTCCATTGCTATATTTGGGATCCTTTCTCATAGCGAAGACCAACGAATTGAGCAATACACATACTCCTCCATTGCTATGTTTGGGATCCTTTCTCATAGCAAAGACCAATGACCTATGATGATTATGTGGATGCTTTATAACTTAACACTTGCCTGAGTAACCTCAATTCATATTATGAAGTGTAGCAATATATAGATAAAGCCAAATTTTATTTCACAAAGATGAGAATACATTAAGAAGATTGTTTACGGTGGGCAAATTTGGGTGAGAAAAGACAAACACTTAGTTCACTTAGTTGCACTGAGGTCATGTTGTGGGACGAGTTTAAAATTGTTGTGAAGGACAAGTTTCATCCCAACAATAGATGGAAGGAGCAACAAAAAAAAATGGAAATACCTACAATAGAAACTCAATCAATCTATATATGCATACGTCCAATATATCAACCACTATAATATTCATCTCATAGTGATGAATGAAGTATTCAAGTTATTCAGTAAGTTTATTGGTGGATTATTTGGACCAATACAAAAGGAGTTGGACTTGTTATACATTTGCACTCTAAAATACATTTTTCACAAGGTAAAGTTAGCAAAGGAAAAAATAAATGAATGAAGTCAAATAGAATTGTTCGCACTATTTCCATTCAAGGAAACAATATTAGTGTTAAGGGTGGTCTACCAAATAAATCATTCAATGGAACTATGCAGTAGAATACTTACTTGAAGTCATCGAAGGAGGATATGGTGTTGAACTGAAGAAGATAGTTCATTTTTGCAACTAGTGTAAGCATAGAGGACATTCAAAAGAACACTTTTGGAGGCTTCATTCAAAGAAGAACTAGAATTTTGCATAGACAAAGAAGGGAAATAGAAGTGTCGATACTTAACTCCATGACAAAAGGAATTTTGTTAATGTTATCCATCCTTGCCAATGCCATAAAGTGTGATAAATTGTTATACATTGATATCAATATTAAGAAGAAGTTTGTGGCCATAGTTTTGATACTAACAACTAATAAGATTGATCTCAAAAGTGATCATGAAGAACTATAATTTCCCATGTTCATGAATCCCAAACCCCGCTCCTTAGATTAGCTTAGTAGGAATAAGGATTTTTCTGTTGACATGTGAAAATGTAAGTTTAAGTTCATCATCTCCATTGATTACATAGATGAACTAGAGTTTGATGTGAAGCTCTATGGAGTAACATTTTTTAATCCATAATTATGTGATGGTGATCCAATCTACCAATGGCACGAAAACAATGAAAACTAGTGAAAGATGTCTAAGCTTATTTGATGGCAACATAAAAATATTTGACACCATTAGAAATTATTTCAATCATCAAATGTTAGAGACTTATCAATTTCTCATGGAAATTTTGTTTGCTCATTAAATGAAAAGATAAGGAACAGAAATTCACTCTCCAATTAGAGTTGGAACTAATCATGCAAAGTTCTAGTAGAGGATAAATCGTGTAAGAAAAAACAACCAAATGAATTGCATGGAGTCTTTATCCATGCAACAAGAACCCACTCGTTCCCATTAAATTTTCAGGGTGATTAACCACCCAATTCATCATTTGAAATAGATTTGGCTTCCAAGGAATTGTGAATGCATGCATGAGTGCAATTAAATAATGTAGTGGAATAAAGCATAATAGACTCACTATAATCATGGTAAGCACATGCCTATGATATTTCATAAATTATTAACGYGTGTCRTGATTAATTCATCTTCTAACAAAAAACACAAAATTAAATTGTAGAATTATAAATAGAGATGGAACACTTATCTTTTAAACAAGGATAGTCCAAGAAATTCCTTGAGTATGAGCAATTCATCACCCAACCATAGTCATCTRGTTCATATTTCTCTCCCAAGATAAGGTATGAGTACAGTAGAGTRAAGAAACTAGACCAAATGCTTACATTTCACCCATTCCAATCCATTTCTCTCATGAATCAACTACTATGCTCACTATAGATCTCTCTAAGCATTTCATTTAACCATTTCTCTCATGACTTAGCCAATATGGTCAATATAGAGTAGTCCAATCATTTCATTTAGTAATGAATCAGTCATTGAACTCTCTCCCATTTCCATACACAACACAAGAGAGGTTGTCTCCTTTATCTTCTCAAAAATCCCTTGGGAACATCCTTCCCCTCTAGTGTTCTTAAATGCAAGAAGAAGAAGTTCAATTGTTGATTTGCTTCTTAGAATAACCTAGTTAATACTAGAACTCCAAAATAGTCAATATGAAACAATATCAAGGGAGGGTAATGGTTTCCTAATCATGTCATCTTCTATGTTCATATAGAACCATGTATCTCTCTTCCAAGGTCTTAGATCTCTCATCATAATGTTGATTTTGGTTATTTTCACAATTATATTAATGAAGTTTCCATGGAGGACACAATATGGGAATTCAAAGCATGGAGGAGAGAATCATAACCATCTAAATAATGAGAATGGGATAATTCTCATGAGGTAGGAGAATAGAATTATTGGCTCTCACACTTTCCCAAATTGATTGTATTTGTCTATGCTACATAATTATGCAAGGTATACTTCCCTCACCAATATCTTCATCCATTTATGATTGAACTTTCTAAGTCAAAGGTGATGGATGGGATTTATTTAAGGAACATTATGGAAAATATGAGAGTTCCTAAGTTGAAACTTGGAAATAGAGGCTTTGTTTCCCTTGGACCCCCTTTCATATTCCCCTCTTGTAGAATCATATCCCCCTTGTGCTCCTTGCGGCCATATTGGACCATTACATACTATATTCAAGTGTTTCATTTTCATGTTTCTTGGAATTGCATCATGGTTAGAAAGCATAATTACAACCTATGTATGCCTAATCATTCTCTAGATAGGCCTTAGCATTGATATCCACACTAGGAATCCATAGAAAACATATTTACTACATTACATTACAAGTTATTTTATTTAAGCTCACATGGATTGATATTGATCCTTATAACTATACATTTGCAATTTACACATATTCTGGTCCAAAACTTTCCAAAGGTTAAAAATAGGGTATTACAAATTGTTACAATGTTATTTAGAGCCAATTTGGGATCCACAAGGCTTGCCTCCAAACCACATAATAAAACATGGTATAAACCTACAATAGAGGCACATTCTACAAAGTGAGAAATTATGCATGACTTCATTGTTGCACAATGAAGGTATTTAAGAGGAAAAACTAAGAATTTTAATGAAGGGAAAATATACCCTAGCTCATATCCTTTTGGTATAATGAACATGTTATTCCTTCCAAAATGATATGGAACATGGAGAATGTCGGTGCATTATCAACTACCTAAAATAATCGCCATTAAAAATGTGTATCCATTATTGTGCATTAGAAACCTAATGGATTATCTCCAAAGAGAAAAAAAAACCTATTAAGATCAATCTAAAGTCCAATTATCAACAAATTTGTACCAAGCAAGAAGATGCGCAAAATAAATAATTGAAAATGCACCAAAGATTGTTTAAATTATCAAGGAAATGTAGTTGGGTCCTAAGTGTTCCCCTATGACATTCTTGAGAATGTTGAATAAAGTGTTTAAAATGTACCATGTCTCATTTCTAATCATGTATTTGGATAACAATCTTGTGTTTAGTCAAACCCAAGAGGAGTGTTTTCACTTGTCATGTATAGTTTATGCACTTTATACTAACCATCCACTTATCCCATCATATATCGATGTGTGGGTTTATTTGGGATGCATTGGTCATACATAACCAGCCCTAAGACAAAACCAATTTCCTCATATCCATCCTAGCGATGGCTTATAGTTATTTGGTGATGTCCCTTATTTTAAGTCTCTTACCTTGGTTTAGATGTGTGATTATGTTTTACCATTTGATGTCTAGTGCCATGGTATTATCTCACATTTAGCATTGACCTCCTTGGTTCCTTTTTTTCTATGATAGGTGCTTTGGCTAACCCAATTGGGTCTCTCCCTTGCTAATTAGAATCCCTCTTCGATCCATATACACTAGTTGGGGTGTTCGTTGAGGAACCTCCATTAGGTCCCAAAATGTTCCTAATCCATTATGGAGCACTCTTTGAGGTGCTAAAGTAGTGAAAATTTCCACTAACTTGAGAGATCTTGGTATGGGATCCAACATTGTTACAATTTTATTTACCACCCTAGGGGCACATAGAAGACCTTCTCAGGAGGGTTACTAGAGTATACATGCACATTTACCTAATATACATTTTTTCCTATGTTCTATAGTCCATGTATGAGGGTGCACTTGGCACTCACTTGGTCCAAAATATTCTCCCTTGGATGAGAATATTCTTCCCCCAGACAAGGGCAGACCTCTTCTTGAATCATGCTTCAGTTACACTAGTGAATTCTAGTATTTCATGCATACATTGGAATCATCACCAAGTTTGCATTCCTACATTGGAATCGTCACCAAGAGTGCATGCCTTCCTTGGAAGCATCACCCAACCCTTCCTTGGAATTATCACCCAATATTGCATGCCCACCTTGGAATCATCAACAGAAGCGCATACCTTCCCTGGAATCATCACTAAGAGTGTGCCTCACATGTGAATAAGGTTAGGAGGTAGAATTCATTATGCATGCATGAGTATAATTTACTCCATCGGTGTATATCTAGTTAACTGGTGATTGCATGGCTATTTAACCAAGACGAGGTGGAAAATTTCTGGTGTTTGAGTTGATGCATGTCTTAAGTAATCTCTAGAAGCTCAAATATGGTGCATCATATCATGACATGGAGGACATCTTTGGTGGATTATTTATGCATGGAGGTGTTCTTGGAGGGGAGGGAGAATTATGAGAAATATTATGCTACTCAAATTTCAATGGTGAGAGCCAAGGAAGAGCTAAAGAAAGGACCAAGGAGGATTGCAACACAAGGCCTAAAGGATTCAATATTGATGTAAGGTTCTCTATTTTATCAGTATAGATCAATGCCAATTTCCCCCTTCAATGATTGTCTTTTCAATTACACAATTAGTGGTTCATTATTGAATAAATTAGATCTAATTGGATTAAAGTGTCTTTAATACTTAAAAGAATTTGTAGATTGGTATATGTTTGTCGCTTGTGTGTAGGAAGTGGATCACAGGAGTCAGAGCTAGATCTATGGAGATGTGTCATCCTGACACATAAGGACAACCATCAGTTAATAAGGTACGCCTCTCTTCCCTCTAGTGAAAAAATGAAAAAAAATTTAATTATATTTAGGAAAATAGTATTATTTATCAGTTGTCTATCTCATATCAAGGGAAAATCTAAGGGGGAGATTTCATGTTTGCAAGAGGTTTTTTCTCTGTAACATAATTGGCGAATCCACTGGGGATAGAATCTATGATTCTTCCCCGGATTTAATTTCCCTTTCTTTCTCTTATTTTTTAAAAAGTTTTTGTGGCTAATCCTTCCTCCCCATTCATTGGGTACTCATATATTCCAAATATGCACCAAGTCTTCTTGACTTTTTCTTTTTTCAGTTGAATTATTTTTTATCTGCGTGTTAGTTTGTTTATTTTTTTTCTTTGCTTTGTCGTATGCATGCTTTTCTAATTGATTGATTTGCATGCGTGATTTATTTGTATGCATAATTGATTTGCATGTGTAGTTGATTTACATTCATGACTAATTTCCATGTGTGACTAATTTGCATGCATGGTTGATTTGCATGCATGGATGATTTGCATGTGTGATTTATTTGCATGTCGAGTTGATTTACATGCATGGTTTATTTCCATGCATGGTTGATTTGCATGTGTGGTTGATTTTCATACGTGGTTGAATAGCATGCGTGGATGATTTGCATGCATGGTTGATTTTCATGCATGATTGATTTGCATGTGTGGTTGATTTGCATGCATGGTTTCTTTGCATGCGTGGTTTCTTTGCATGCGTGGTTTATTTGCATGCATGGTTGATTTACATGCATGGTTGATTTGCATGCTTTGTTGATTTGCATGCCTTGTTGAATTGCACGATTTGCTAGTTTATTTTTGCATTCGTGTCTTTTTTTAATCAAAATTAAAATATATATATTATTGTGTGTCATTAGTGTTTTGATTTAGAGATTACATTGGTACGATAAGCTTGTGAAATTATGTTCATTCACTTGAGTTTTTTTTAGAGTTTATTGAGAGTGCGTGAGGTTGTTGATTTTTAATTTCAAAAGGAAAATCTAAAAAGTGAAAAGTACTTCCTTTCCTTTATATATCATTCATCAAAACGGAACTTGCATCTTTTTTGCATGCATTTTTATATCTTTTGGATCTAAAAAGTGTATGAAAACATCATTAAATTTTCTTCCACTACCTTTGTGTAATTAATAGCCTTAAAAATAAGAATGTTTAATCTAAAAATCATTAGAATTTCTCTTTTTACAACAAACGAACACATACTAGGATTTAGGGCCTTGGTGTAGGGTTGGAGAGAAAATCCTCCAAAGCCACAAAACTGAAATTAGAATTCATTAACAAGTGTAAAATCCATTGTTGCAACGAGTGTGTCAGGAATCTTCTCTAACACAAGAGTTAACTAGTAGGTCCTATTGGGGAGGGTGGAGTGGTATCCCCTCTATACTTGTCTAGGTGTTTGTTGGACTACTTTGACTACTACGCGTATGGGGGTTTCGAAAGTTCCAGTATCTCTCTAGGAGGAAACACTTCTCGAAGATTTGGGCTTAGCTACCCTTCCCATGCGTGTGGTTTGACCTACGATTATTTTCCTGGGAATTCAGTTATGAGGTGGTGACCTTAGTGGATTTTCCTAGGTATCTACACAAGTGACTTCAAGTACGAATTTCTTGTGATACCTGGGATAGATGTTGAACCTATGCTTCAGTCCCCGAGAGGGTACCTGTCTTCACAAAGTTACTTTCAATGGTAAGGGTTGTCGCGTCAGGGTTACCGTAAATGTTCCTCACACATTCGCTAGCCAACATTTTGGGATCTTTATTTCCCCCAAAGGGTTGGTTTTCAAAAGGTCCATTCTATCAATTAGTTGCTTATCCTTGGCTTAGATTTGTTAGGGGTGTTCTCTGTGGTGAATTTTATGTCTAGTTGGCAATAGTTTATTGCTTTCTTCTTGGTTAAAATAATGTTTTTATGTGGTTGATAAACATCTTTGCCAGTATCATACACCCTATACTCATTCAGATGAATAGACCATTTCGTGATTCTTTTTCCTACCTTAGTGATCCTCATAACATGGAAATCATTAACATGTCATCCAATAGGGGAGGATCGACTTGTACATCCCCAGATGTGTTGGGGAACTCATTATGACCACCTTCATTCCACCATTTAGTGGGATGGATACTCCCATTTATGTGCCTTTGACTGGTCATTCCATATGGGGGATGCTTCCAGTAACATCCTTTCCTTCCATGAGTACACCTAGTTTCAGTATGCCCATTGCATCATCACAAGTGCCCACACCTATGTTTGGTGGGGGGTAAGGCCTTGGTATTACTACTAGAAGTGGATTCTCATCTATTTATGGTGACCCTATAGATGGCCCGACGATACCGAATGGTGGTTTTCCTTTTAGTTGGAATTTTAACCCTAGGTTTGGTCCTATTCCTAGTGTTTTTCCTAGTGTTGGGGACAATTGTGTCTCTAGGGGCACTAATGTCCCTCGAGGAATTTAT
>ML847506.1:0-34626 GCA_009831015.1 Picea engelmannii | reverse complement strand
TAGAAACCCAAATGGATAAGAATTAGTCTCAAGAAGGGCCAACTCACCTTTTTGAAAGATTTGGAAAGACCCACTTTTATAGTCATTTCTCTTAAGTTCCTTGTATTTATTGATTGGAGTCCTTCTTGAGAAACCCCCACTGCCTCATAAATTTGTCACCCTTCCAAGAATCGAAACTACTCAAGGGAGATTTGACCAGAAACGATCTTTTTGATATTTCTTGAGATAATATTTAAAATTGTTTTGTAATCTAGTTGTATTGGCAAATTGGACAAAAAATTTCAAAAGAAGAGGGATTGTTAGTTTTTGGAATCAATGTGATGAAGGTTGTGTTGAAGGATGCCAAGTTTTATCGTATGATTCTCAATCCCTCCACTAATCTCATTATAATTCAATAATAAAATCATAACAAATTAGAAATAATTCCATAAGGAGGTCATCTGGTCCAGGGCTTTTGTATATTTGGAACTTTAAAGAGTCCGTACGAGTTCTTCTTTAAAAAAAATTCCACTTCGAAAATTATTCAGTTGTGATTAGGATCCCACATATGGAGACTCATTAGCAAATACAAATAGCCTCATCTAGGAAATATTTTGATACTAAGAAACAATACAGAGTCTTGGATATTCTTACCTTGCATATCCTCCAATTTCTCTATGTCGAGTTATGTTTTTTTTGTTTAATATTGAACAATCCCACCCTTTCCAATTTGCTTATGAAGAAACCTATCAAATTATCAACTTGAACCATTGGCCCCAAAACCTCTAAAACACCTAGAGAGAAGTTCATGTCACCTCTAACTATCACCAAACCCTTTTGTACAAATGTGTAGTTGAAGAAATTTTCCTAGAATTCTAGCATATTGGATTAGGGGCCATAAATATTCAAGCAACTAATTTCTTTTCAGAGGTCTAGAGAGAAAAGATAGGTCCCCAGTACAAAATTCCCAAGAGTAAGAATAGGAGAGTAATCTTAATTTCCAACTAGTTACATTCTATATAGATCTTCTTATAGCATCTATGAAACTAAATTCCCATCCCATTAAAAGCATGGATAAATCTTGAACTACCTTTTCTCCATCTGTCATTAGTTCTTGTAAGAATATGATATATGGATTATGAACTTTAGTTAACCTTTTAATAACCAATTTATTTGAGGAATTGACCAACCCTGTATATTTTAGGGTTAGGAAGATCATCTAGAACCATCTCTCTAGGCCTTTTATCTAGGAGAACTAATCAATATTACTTTTCTTCCAATTTTCAATTTGGTAATTGTTTTCTTTTGATCCAGGGATGGGAATGTTTTTCTCCCTGTCTGAGTCTCTTTGGGGTCTTTCTCATCCAGGAACCCTAGACCTTTGATAATCATTCCTTGAAAAATATATGTTTCCATGTTCCTCAGTCTAAGGTTGTACTTAGTAGTCTTAGAGACTTGGGAGTCATTATGAGGATTTGGTCCAATTTTCTTCCATAGAAAAGTTCTATAATTTCCTAGAGAAATTCATCCAATAGTTTCATTACCTCCCAATCCATCCAAAGGATGATAGGGGGAGGCTAAGGAATTGATATCCTTGAAAGGATAGGAAGGAATTCACTATACTGAGTATTGGTTATGCTAATTTATAAACCTACCTTCCAAGACCCAAAGAGAAATTTATCAAAAAAAAAAAATCAATAATAGGGGGAGGAGGAGATTTTTTCTTACTCAATTCCTAACAAAGATCGATCATATTCTTTCGATCCAAGATATGCAACTCTTGTTGACCATTTTCCTGCTTTCTTGTGTTATCGACATAGAGTTTTCTTCAAGAATCATTTTTAAGGTTCACATAGAGGGGATGTTCATCTATGGAGTCCGATCGAAATATATATTTCCTTAAATACCCTTACAAACCCATATTTTGCTTACGTTTGGGAGATGACATTCCTTAGCTAGCTTCCCATACTCATGGAACTTATCACATTTGAATGATTGCACCCTCTAATTGTGCATCCAAAACTAAAGATATAAAAAAAATATTTAGAACTTTGAATATAGAAAAAAAAGTTCAAAAATTGGAACTAGGATGAGGATGGACTACTCACTAACAACATGTGCACAGATGACTAAAGGTACAACCAAAAAGGTACTTGTCAGATATTTCTTCCTCGGGTGAGGGAATCTTAGGACAAACAGAGGGAAATGCGACAACATCTAGAAGATATTATACGCAAACAAGGACCAGAGGTGAAAAAGTCAGAACAAAATTCTGTAGACACATGGAATTTTTTCTTGTCGAAGGAGGATCATGCTCTTATGATGATGAGAGCATAGGAGACATAGAGGTGCCACTCAATTATAAGCATCTGGTGAAACAATGGGTACCTAAGGAACTGCCTCCGTTAGACACTGACTTCATTGTCAACAATAGGACATATCACATTCCACCATCCTCCCTGCATGCCCTAGGGCTATTTTTACCATGGATGGAATAACTGTAAAATACAATGCAGTAACTGAATTGATGGACTATGTCAAATTGTGTTACAATTATAATGATTGGATGTGACTGGTCTAGTATATGCGAAGTATGCGTAAATATGCACTCGCCTCAAATTATATACAACTAATAAACAACGATAAAAAAAAAGGAATGACTATCTATATTGATGGAAGGCCTAAATCTTCCAGAAATATCGCAAGGTTTATAAACAACACATGACCCGGGACAACAAACAAGAAATCGAATTGCATATATGAGGGACGCGAAGAGAATCATGTAGTCCTGTGCGCAATAAAAAATATAGCTCTCGGAGAAGAGTTATTAGTGGATTACCATTTGAATTGAATAGAAACATCGACTAATAGTGTGCGGGTACTCATGCAACACCTCTTTAAGAAACTTCTACTTATTGCAGTATAATTTTTCTTTATATCTTTAACAATGTTTTAAATATTTCATGGTCCCAATTTTATAATAATGTAGGAGGTTGATCGTTGAGGTTCATTTTATTTGGGTGGCATTCATTTTTTTTGTTATCGTTAACGATTTTTTAAATATTTGGGGGTTCTAATTATATTATAATGTGATAGGATGATCGTGGAAAAGGGCCAGCTGCAGAACATGTAAATGACTATCAAATTCGACTTTCATTTTACGTGAATTTTATTATTTGTTTATATAATTTTATTTGTATGGCGATCATTTATTTCATTTGTTTATATAACTGAAATAACATTGATTTTCATGTTGAAATTATATGTAGTCCGCAAACCATGTTGATCATGATTTCGTTGATGAGGAGGGGTTGTATTCATCCCCTGATCCGATGGTATTAATAAAAAGAAAGATCATTAAAGAGAACAAGGAACTTGATAGCTTGTTAGACCGTCTAGATCAAACTCCTGACGTCCTAGAAAGGATCAATCTCCTCATGTCACATCTTAACACATGTAAGGTAATAACCATAATTTAAAGTGTTTTTTTTCAATGTACTCATATGTTCAATTATGAAAGTCTATTTTTTTAACTTTTACATTATCTCAGGAAAAAACATTTTCTTTTTTATAAAGAGATTTTTGGAGCTTGTTCAGCCCGGTGTTGGTAGTAATGGTGCTACAAAGGCGCAACAGAGTCCTAACGCAGGTTGTCATACAGCTGCTAGAGTATTGTTTACTTCTCCATCTTCCACACCTTATTTAGATAGGATCCATGACATGCACCACCAACCATCCACACAACGACCAGGCTCTAGAGGTGGTGACAGAGATCAGGATGATGATGTAGTTGACATGGTTACATTTCCTGGAGCTAGACGTGTGACCAGCACAGGGACCCTTTCGTGCACATTTTTGGTCGACAATAACAGACTTCCATTAAAACAAATAAGACTCCCAGGTAGTTTTTCATATTTTAACTATTTCATGTTGTCCATCTCATATACAAATCATCTAGATTATTATTTTTAAAATAATGATCATACCTTTTTGTGTGTAGAAAACGACTATTTTTATAGGCACCTGGAGAGCAAGGCCTTGTTGATTTTTGGGGAAACCTTATGCATGATGTGGAATTTCTAGAATTCCAACCTCAAAAAAAAACTTATGGATTATCTTGAAGGCCTCTTTGGAGTAGACATGTTGAATAAAAAAGCATTCACCTCTGCAGTAGGAAAATATTTAAAATATACGCGGGATGTTTATAAACGAAGCTTGGAAGGTAACCCTAGGTATGAGCGTCCTCCTTTGATTCCCGAGAGAGAGTGGAAGGCGATCATTGATGATGCAAAAGAAAAAATATTGAAAAAATCAGGAAAAAAAATAACTGGTACCCCAAGGTAAATTACAATATTTTGATTTCAATACCTTTAATTTTCTTTAGATCTAAATAAAAGTGTGGTATATAACATACTTGAAAATTTTGATAATAGGTTGCCTGACACTTCGAAGGCAACCAAAGAAAGGATTTCCAAACATAGCCAACACAAGCTAGGCTAGAGAGGCTACTCGAGGTTACAGTCACGAATCGTAAGTACCCAATCATCTTAAGAATATTATTTGTATCGCCTTACAACTTTCAGTTTATTGCAGCCAAAAACAATAAAAAAACATGCTCTTATCCAATGCAGGGCGACGACTTCGAAACTGAAACCATGGAGGAATACCTCCAACTTAGTTACAAGTATGGCTATAAAGTCATGGTGGATCGTAGGAAAAGCATGGGGTAAACCCCAAGATCTAGTTTGCGGGATAAGGTAAATAAAAATCAGTCTACATTAACCTTTCATTACTTATAAAATATGTAAATGTGTGATATTGTCCATAACTTTAATGTCTTACTTTGTTTTAATCAAGGGAGCAACACTATGAATGAAACCATTACCACTAGACAACAAAGCCTTGATAGTACAATGCGGCCAAAAGATCACGGTGCTCCGCAGTAGCCCCATCCCATGGGGTGCAGCCCCAAGATGTTCAAGTGACTGAGGCCCACGACGGTAATTAAATGGTTGTGTATTAATCATGTACTTAATAATTTTGTACTTATAAATTTCATACTTCTAATTTTTATTACTTATACATTTACGGTTTTGTCCTTATAAATTTTATCGTTTCAATGGCATAGAATGTCGTAGTTGAGCCTCCTCGACCTGAAGATGATCAGGAGAACAGGGCAGCCATTCCAACGGTGCTGACTAGTGGACCAACAAGTAAATAATTACATCACAGAGTTTTTTTTTTATATTAATGAACTACTTCAATGATATTTAAAAGTTGGTCATTAAAATTTAATATTTTTTGTTTTTGTAGGTGATGGCCCCTCACAACATCCTCCATGTCGTGGGTATGAGACCAAGCGTGCTCAACATGAAAGGACTGAAGCAACATCAGTTGTTAAAGAGCACCCAGTAAACGAAGACATGGACATGGATGAATTACTTAAGAACTGGAAAACACAGAAGAAGACCAAAAGAAATTGATGATCTATAATAATTTTATAAGACAGATAGATGTACATTATATAGCTAGTATATTTGTAACATATTTTGAATGATAAATCTCATTTATAAAAAAAATATATATATATATATATTATTACATATGCCTTTGAATGAGAATATAAATTGGGTATTGGGAAATNGGGGGGGGGGGGGCATAGGAGCTTCCAATTTCACGTGGTTGGCCCTGTTCAGTAGAGAAAATTTTATTGGAGTCATTTATTCTTGGAGAAAACCTCTCTTGATCCAACAGAGCAACAACATAGTCAATGTTGACTTCGTTGTTGCTCCTTCAAATCGAGGGAGGTTTGCTCCAAGATCAGATGACTCCAATAAATTATTCTCGAAACCAAGAGGATCTTATTCAGACTGTCACATCTGATATGTGTGTGTGTCACTATTTAATCTCCTCTCATATGGCTTTTACAAAAAAGAATATCAATGGTGTTTACTATTTGCAATCTTGTCAGTTTTAATTTCTATTAGGATTTATTGACATGTCTTAAAAGTATTTTTTGGTTTTTATTAAAAACTAAATATAATTCTTTTTTTATTTACTACAGTATGCAGTTCGCGCATTCACAGATGCTCTAGATGTTGTATCAATGCAATTCTACACATTAGAATATGAAGGATCGGGTATGTCTTGTATTTTTTCTTCTTTTTATGACTTCTTAAGGTTCCTTTTATTTATTTATTTTTACATTACCATCATTTGTGGGCCACGATGGGGCCAATCATTCTATCTAATGAACCACACCCAAGTATATTGTAGCATATACAATTCCCTTTAGTTCATCATATCATATGATTCACACAACTAATCTAATACTTCAATTTGTTTTTTTGTGGTTGTGTAAAAGTAATCCACTGGATATCATAGTATAAGCATAACCATAATTATGCAATAGAGTATTTGAAATGAATGAGATATAGATACCACTTCTGAGTAGAAATTACAAATCATAGGCACCAATGAACCTAAATACTCATCCTGAGTTCCAAGAAGATGAAAATCAAACATCCCACCAGCCTAAAAATGCATAGGGGGTTGGGTGTGTTACACCAATGACCTTTATACACTCCTATGATATTTATTACTCTCCAGTGATATTTATTGTAATATTTATTATTTTGTTGTAGAGTACTGCTTTAGCACCAAAGCAAATTATTCCGACCTTACCTCTAGAGAAAGAGAAACTTGAAAAGGCTTTAGCTATAGAAATTTCTACCAATATATTAACCTGTATCATTCCACCAACACTTGGAAATTGCACTGCACTCGAATCATTGAATCTATCTAACAATTACTTAGAAGGTTCCATTCCATATTCACTTGGGTATCTACAAAATCTCATGCACATGGATCTCTCTTATAATTCCTTATCAAGGACAATACCAATTACTCTCAACAAGTTGAAAGAGCTTCATTATTTGTATTTACAATTGACTTAAAAAGTGTGGTTTATAGGCACTATGTTTTATTGAATACGTATGTAATACCTACTCTGTGAATCAAGGAATTTTGCAACTCGTAAATTCTTATGGTTGGATATAAGGTGTGATTGGTGATAAAATACCTATACCAGATCGCATTAAGTGTCCCTTCCTCATCAATGGAAGGGTATTGGGACACTATTTGAGTCGAGTCGGTCATATGGGTTATTTTCAACTTCAACACATGCCTATAAATACAAATCCATGCCATACATTTCATAACAACTTATAAATGTAATGTTATGCTAGAGGAATTAATCCAAAAAGTAGGAATACCATTCCATCCTCTCAATTGATCTAGTATTGTCTTGTTTTCATGTTGCCCATTCTCCCCTCCAAATTGTCCATGCATAAGGGGAACTTTGCATGTTCATATTCATAGATAGAGAGAGCCTATTGGAGGGTTAAAGGATCCTCCCATGGACAATATTGAATTCCACTAGATGCATGATTCTTCTTAGGTGATATATTTCATGTTATTATGTCTTTTCATTGGATAATAAATAATGTATTCTCTTTTCCCCAAAAATGTTGTTTAAATAATTGAAATTAATCGTTTTGATTGTTTATAAGTCACTATACATGCTAGAGGATAGATAGGTTGTTTTAATTGTTGTTCACAAATCTTTTTGTCTTCTCTTAGTTTTGATAACAAACTAGGATAAGTTTTTGGTACTCGTATGCATAACCTCATATGTATAATGGAAACCATATTGGGGACTTTGTTCTATTAAATCTCACTCCTTCTTAGTTTTAAGGATATTTTTCTAATATCACACCACTATTAGGTCCAAGACCTTGGAGATTCCCTTGAAAATTTATTTTTATTCAGGGTCTGACTTCTATAAAGCTTTATTTGTAGATTCATTTTTTCCACTCTTTGTTAGTTGCTCCAACCATGTAGTTTAATTCATTTAAGTGTGTATAAATTAAAATGAACTTTCATATTTGGATAAAGGAAGAAGGCATTTCATATATATATATATATATATATATATATATATATGTTCTTCACCTTACGTCATTAAAAGTGGTTTGTGTGATTCACAAAGGTTAGGATAGTGAAAACCCTCCATCAACGCTCCTTAACAATAAACAAGTTAGGGTCATGCCCCCAAACCAAGACTTCTAAAAGGTAAAGAAACTTAAATATAATGTACAAAAGTCTCCCTTGGGGACAAAAGAAATTGTGGTGTAGATTGAGATAAGTATCCAAACAATGCTCCATAGTTTGTTTTCATCAAAACATAGTTGTTTTCCTAGGGTACTTCATGAAATATAACATATTTGTTTTCCAACACGAGGGATGACTCTCTTTTTAAGTATCCATGCTTAGCTCAGGAGTGGTAGTTTGATGAAGCCACCATGCTCTTTCAAAATTCATGTCACCTCTTGACAAATAGAATCTCTCAAATAATTCTCCACATTAATATATGAATATGTATCCTAGTTATGAAATTGATGTTTACTATCAAGTGACATTCATGTAATTGTGAAGGTACATGAGACAAATGCTTTCCACTCCCATGGATCTCACTCCCACATGAATTTCACTATAAATAAATCTATCATACCTTCACTTGTTTCATTTTGTGGACTTCATCATCATCATTTATGACACTTGGAAGGCTTGGATATAATTTCCAATTTGTGAGAATATTTCTCTTTCAAACATGTTTACTGCTAAAGCTTTCACATATTCCATTTAATAGCAACTTTGTAGTTGTCCTCATTCTTCCATTAATCTTTAATGTTTTTTTTTTAAATAAATATATTTCGTCGTTGTTGCGACGAACACGATCGTCGATTATATGAATAGTTCATCGCAACTATCGAATGTTCGTCTCTCTTTCGACGACTATTTCATCGCATAAAATGGGATATGGCATTTGTCTTGCGACGAACACAATCGTCAATTATATGAATAGTTCGTCGCAATTACCGATTATTCGTCGCTCTTGCGATGACATGTTCATCGCAGAAACTGGGATATGGCGTTTTTCTTGCGATGAACATAATCGTCGATTGTATGAATAGTTCTTCGAAACTACTAAATGTTTGTTGCTCTTGTGACGACTTCTTCGTTGCATATGTTAGTATTTGTCAGTCCTGTCAGTCACCAGTCATCAAATTTACTCTTTCAAGTTGTTGATAGGGTCTTAGGTCAAATTTTGTATGGTTTCAATAGGTTTTCAAATAAAAATTTGGTCACTGGTTAGTGTGTCTAGGTATATTACTACTCCCTTCATTTCATGGTCAAATCATACAACAAATTTTAAAGGTCTAAATCGTCAATTTTATAGTCCATCAAATGTCATCATTAGGTCAAGTCATCAAAAGTCATGTAGGGAGTCATGTCATCACCATAGTCATTATTAAGGGAGTAGTAATTAGGGAAAGTGCTCAAAAATGATTTCAAAGGTACATTTGATTCTCTATGAAGATGTAACTAAGCATTCAAAAGTTCAAAGTTGCAGTACACTAGTTATCAAATCATTTTGTAAAGAAGACCAAGCGGTGTCATATCACCACCCAAGCTAAAATCGACCTCCAACCTATAAAAAGACCATCAAAGCACTCTAGTCATTCATTTCATTTTCATGAAGCATTTCTCCACCATCAGAGTGCACTCCAGCCACTGAAACATTGAATTTTCACTTCTAAATCAGCCATTCTCCTCCTTCACTGCGTTTCTGGCAGCCCTCAATGTGCTTCTGGCAGAAGTGTTGCGCTTTTAAAAAGGAAGAAAAATTATCCATTGCAAAGTTTTTCTTCATCAGGTTACAGGTCTAGCACATCATTAGAAAGTAAGTGGGCTACATTCACACCTCCTTTACCCTTCATTTGCTTCAATTTCTTCATATAGCTCAGTGAATCACCATGTCCTAGGGTTTTGCTACATTTTTGGTATCCTATTCATGTTGTTTCATTTGTTGTGGTAAAATACCTTCATCCTGTTAGCTCTCTGTAAACTTCATTTGGCTGAGAAACGAATGACAGAGGCAACCTACAAACCAACTTTGAGACCCGAAACTAGCCTTTTGGACCTGGAGAGGGCTCTATCGGGAGACATTGTCTCAGCGCGAGATATGGCTTTAAGTTGTTGGCTAGATTTAACACCTTTGAATAATAAGTTCTGGTTCTGTTGGCACAGGAGAGTTATACCTTGGGCTATGGAGTCGGTTCGAGAAAACGATAGAAATAAATGACTCAGTGACTGAACTTGAGAGGATAAAGCCTAAGCGAGCAACAATTTTCAATTTAAAATCATTGTGTGTGGTGGGGGGGGGAACACATGAAGCAACTCAGAGCACCATTGAGGATGAATTCAGAGTTAACTTAGAGGAAAGACGGTTCGTCTAAATGGCGCGAATCTCAGGGCGCTGCGCAACGAATCCCAGGTTTGAAATTACATTCCTATTTAGACAAAAATATATATAAATAAAGAATACATGAAGTACGTACGCAAAGAAAGAAACAATACATCCAACTGCTACAATTAGAATCTTTTCATCAAAGCTTCATGACTTTTGCATTAAATTTCGATCGAGCTCAAACTACATTCAATAGTCACTGTCTACATTGATTTGCCAACCAACCTGGCTTACATTGAAAAGATAAAATATATAAGCAAGGGCGCCGCTTGGGCTACCCTGCTCTCTAGCTACTGTTCCTAGAATTTAGGAAATTGATTGTTCTAGGCTAAATGACTCTTCACATGATGCCTTTCCAAAAACAACTGCATTCGGTCGCAACATAACTGCTTGTCTTTGCCCTCGGGGATTCGGTTATCAACAAGGTCTCGCCATGGGGAGAGTGATGTGTTGATGTCTTGCTTCGCCAAGATATTTGAACGATCAAGTATTTTTTTAGACTTCTGCCATCCACTGTAACAGCTCTAATTTTTGTCTCGAGTTCATTTGCTGGAGTGCGCGCATGGCGAATGACTATTGACTGTCGTGGCCGTTATCAAAATGACAAACTCGTCTAAGGGTGATGCCTCCTTCAAAAACTGTTGAGATCTACACCATGTTTGAGAATACAAGAATAAACTCAGTTAGTCATGTTTCTTCTATGCGCTGGCCAGAGCTGCGCGGACTTTCTCCTTGGTTGTTTCACATTCTCTGATATGCTTCGTATTCCTTTCTTCCGACAAACTATGTGTTTCACGCAGTTGTACGATTGTATCTTATGCATCTCTGAGTTGTCTCTTGAGCAACATCACGTTTCCTTCACGGCCTTGTTATGCTAACATTTCAAGGGTCTTTGCTACTAACTGTAGTCTCAATTCCTTGTTTTCCTGGTAAAGCTCGGCGATAGCGAGCTATGCTTGCTTCAGCTGCTGAGATGACCCACGAACATCTGTGCCTCTGATATCTATCTTCCTTGTTCCTCTCTAGTTTGCTCGACTTGTACCTTTGATAGGTTCCTGCCTAATAACGCACATAAATAATTCTTCGGCAGCCGACCTTGCACGCGGTTCGCTTGGGACTCAGGTTTCCCCAGCTTCTTTGTTCTTTTTCGTCCTGCCCCTTCTCCGGGGTATTCGTTGTTGGGGGGACAGGGCTTCCAACATCTTTCCTTCCTGTGGAGTCTCTTCCACTCCAGCCTCTATGCGGTATTGTATTACCCTTTCCATGGATAGAGAGAAATCTCCTTTTGGATCCTTGGGGATGTTCGATGTGAGCAAGAACGAATCCTAGTTTCTCCCCAACCATCTTAATTCCTCAACCACCAACAATTTAATAAGAGAGACATGAGAGAGTTTCCTTTTCGATTAATCCACTTCGGTTTGCACGTTGCTTGCCATCTCCCGGAGACTCTGGTGAAGATAAAAGGGTATATTTAGTGGTCTCCTTCCTGTGAAGTGCATCAATAATCTAATGTGGTGTGAATGTATCCTGTCAAACCTCACTTCACAGGTGAAATATTTCTTAATTACTCCAAGCATCTTTTGAAAAGGTTCCTGCAAATATCTGCTCAGGATGCCTACCTCAACCTTCTCACTCAAACAATCCCGCTTGATGAAATATTCATAGCATCGTGCGTCCAAGAGCATGCCCTTAAACCATCTCTCGCCGCATGGAGGGATCTTTTTTGTTGTTGACACAGTTTCCTCAGTTACCCGAAAAATGACACCCGAGATCACCATGTGGAATCCATCGAAACTGAGTGAGAACTGCTCGGATAATCTTATATTGAATCCTTGAATTTTCGTGCAAAATACCATGCACCCGAATTGTTCGAAGGAGGCTCTGACCTCCGGATCTTTGTTGATCAGCGTCAATTTTTGGGGCTCGGGCCCAGCGCCTCTGCTACTTCGCGCACCCCTCTTTATGTTTTGGGAGGTTTCCATGGCACAACTCGTATTTGTCCTGTGCACGGTGGATTAGGCACGGACCCAAGGCAGTAGTCCTAACCTGGGCTTGCAAGAGAAAACTACACATAGTGCATAAGCTTGGCTGGTGAACAGACTGCATGCAGAACATCCAGGATTCATAATAAAATGGGCAGGAGGTAAAAATGTGTCATGGAACACTGAATTCATGGTGACTGGATGTTTGAAGCACACTGAAGATTTTTCGTAGCACCTCTGCGTGACGAGTACATTTTGGGACGTGTAAGGTACAACTTATAAGGGCTTCAGGGCATGTGTGATACGAGCGTTGTGATTTTTCATTCTTTTAGCCCTCATAATGGGTTGATGATAGTCATTGCACTCACTGATGTGATTTGTATTTAACAATTTGCATCGACCCTCAGCACATAAAAATTCCTTTCTGATAGGACCCAACTCTTTGGGAACAAACTCGTACCATTTACACATGTTTTGACTCTGACATCCCTTCCCAACTCCAAGGGCCAATCGGGCACTTGTTGACTTCGACCCCTTCGTTGTTCAGTACCTGACTTCACATGCTTTGACTCACAAACCATAACTTGACTAAGACTGACTCTAACTAAAAAAGGAAAATGACGGCGCTAACACATCCTATACTCAAACACCCTCACCTGAACTCCATCTACCTCCCCTAACGTTTCCCATGCCCATTCCCCTTATTTCCTTCACTTTCCTACAAACCCTGGCCTATTTCTACATATTTGACACTTTCCTTGTCTAGGACTATGTTTCCAACTTTTTTACCCTTTCCCCTCACCCATTTCCCAAATTTCCAACTCCCTAACACCAATCCCTACTTCCCAAAATTTCCCCAAGAATTTAGACAACCCTTAACCCCTTCATTTCCCTCCATCTACAAGACTGTCTTTTATCCCATGTTTTCACAGTCATACCATATCCCTTCCCTTTCCCACTGAAAGATAGGGTTTTACATAATGGAAACTTGAAGCAATGATACTCAAAAGAAAAGGTACAATAAGGATAGGCAAGTGTCTAGGTATGAGCCAATACAGATAAGAGAAATCATGGCCTCACCTTTCATTAAGAAATAATTTGAAGATGTTGGTTGCCTAGGGTTTTGTGAAAGAATTCAAGAGGTGGGCTGCCATACTAAATTGACCAGTCTCTTTGCCACAAATTTCAAGAAGGATAAGACCACAATTGCAGGGGTAGACTTCATTATTTCAACAGATTCCATTGCCATAGCTACAGGTATTCCCAGCTATGGAGAAATCTAGTTTAAATGGATGGATTTAGACATTGAAAACTACAATATCTTCTTGAAACCACACTATAAAGACACTCCTACTCATATCTTTCCTTTCAGACAATTGCTAGATATATATACCCCATTGATGAAGATGATCATGAAATACTTTACTTACGAAGGGATATTTTCAAGAATGTACCAGTATCACATAAGGTTGTTGATGCATTTCACTGCCATCAAGCCACTTAACTTGCCTCATTACTTATTCAGGAGCCTAGTCAAAATGACAGAGAAGGTATAGAGCAAAGGGAAAGATCATCAAAAAAACTTGTTTCATCATGATTTGGTAAAGGTCATGGTCCTCCAAAGGCTTTCAAAAATCAACATGCCTTGGGAGGTATTCATCCAGTCAGCTTCTCTTCTGCCTGCTAATAGTCAACCCAGTAGTCAAATCACTCCATCAACACCACCAAGGCCATAGGAGGTTGGCTCATCCAGCAGGTTGTCAATTAGAAATACACCTATGGCATAGATTACACAGACCTACAAGAAGGGGAAAACATTAGTTTTTTCCCCTGAGAGAACTAAAAAGATGTCTACACCCAAAATTCTGACTATGGCACAAACTAGACCACTGCCTAAGGATACTACAGTTGAGGAAGTTCAAGGAGAATTGGAGCAGTCACCTAGGCATGCAGTTAATTCACCATTGCAGCAATTTGAGGAGGAGGTGCCTCATGATCAAGAGATCTTTGACCATGGAGACGAATCAAATGCATACATTATCAAGGAGAAGCAAGCACAAATACAAGAGCTAAAGGATGATATTGCAAAGGAAAATCACATGGTGGCATTATTAAAACAAGAGAACAAAATTTTGAAGTTGATTATGATGCAACAAAGTACCTCACCAGGTCATCCATCACCCAGCAAGACAAAGAACAAAGGTAAAACATTGATTGGTTTAGAAGAGCAGGTGGAAGACAAGGAGCCGGTACAGAAAAACCCTATTCACTCCATAGGTGCTGAGATTGAGAAAGACGAGGAGTATTGGCTTGGGAGAGTAAATTAATACTTGGGGAAGCTATTAAAGAGGGCCAACAGAGACACTAAGCTACATAAACACATGGCAAGACATTATTTCACCAGGAACCTGATTTGCAAAATTAGGGTCAAAAACATGAAAAAGAGGCTAAGGAAAACCCTAAAGAAGATAAAGAGGATAGATAGCCTTGATATATTGGATGATGCATCATTGATTGTGTAAACCCATCACACAAGGAGTCCCAGAAACAGATTTCAAGGAATTTTGAGAATTTTTGGCAAATTTTGAAGTTTTGGTATTTTGACAGTTTTTTTTATGTATAGAAGTGCAGCGTGGCCACGCAGTGCTTTTTCTCAGACCATATAAATGATTAAAATTTTGTATGTTTGGATAGACCTTGACCTATACATCACAAATATGTACCTTCTCAGCCATGTCAGCTTATAGTTTTGAAGGAAAAGTAAAAAAACTAGTCAAATTTCATATCTCTACCACCTTTTTGGACCCCTTGTTGCGCTTCTGGAGTCATCTTGGGAGGTTGCATTTTTGGAAGCCATGGAGATGTATTTTTGCAGGTTTCAAAGTTCATAGGTCTTCTACACATCCATGGATATATCCTCCAACCATTAGTTCAATAAAAAGATGCATAAAAGCTACCCAAAGGGCTCTTCCCAGACCACGCTACGCTTTTGTCCTGCACGTTGTGCTTCTGCAGGACCACGTTGTGCTTCTAAGAAAAAGGCCCGATTTCAAGTTTTGTGAGTTAAAGTCAAAATTTCTTGATGTAATTTATCATGATGAGATTTTACTTGATGTAATTGAGTGTAATAATGATGTTTAAAGACATTCCATGTCAATTTTGTGATAATTAATGTTTGGAAAGGTCAACTAACTCAGTTGAGTCTAAACATGGAGTTGGTTTCTAACCTCCCTAGATTTTGGTGTGGTTAGAGAGAATCTTGTAATTAGTTCCTAGGAGGTAGGATTCAACACTTTAGATGAGGAACGTTGTTTTCCATCTATATGTAGACTAAATGAAGTCAACAAAAGGGTTGGACATCACAGAGTAGAAGGTTGGAAGCTAGTGTACCATTTCGACAGTATATAAAAAGCAAAGTTGCAGATATTATTTAGGAATTCTTGTGGTATGTGCATTGGCAATGTTTTTTTCTATGTTCTATCAGCAAATGTAATAAATCTTTCTTCATTTTACCATTAGAACTGCTTTCTTGTGACTATCTCTAAAGTCTTTAAACAAAATTCATAATTATATGCTATGTTTTTAACAGATTTTTATGCATGTGTTTCTTTCTTCTATAAAAATGAATTCACATAAACTATTGATCCAGATGGATATCGGTGGCCACCCACCTTTTCAACTAGCTCAAAATAGTTTTCTGACAATTTTGGCAATTTACTATTTTTAGCAGTTTTAACTTCTGGGGCCATTTTGAGGGCCTAAATGAAGGTTTTTCGGGATCGAGCTCCTCAATGATAGCTAAAGGCATGATTGAGCCCCCAAAATGAATCTCCTCTATGATACCTTTCCAACGGGTTATCACACGCCTAAAATGGAGATTGTATGCAAAAGTTACGACCCCGGGAAGTTGATGTACTAACTTACCCAAACGGGGCCCACATGACTTTTGGCGCTTCATTTCCTAGGGTTAGGTTTTTGGATGTCCAGGGTTTTTGGCATTCTTTCTTATTGTAAAAAGGCCTTGAGAGCCTCATTGTAATCTTCTTCTGGTGATTGCATGCTTCTGTCACATCTCTTCTCGGAGATAAGTTGCCACCATTTCAACAAGCTTGTTTCCGCTGCATTTTACAGTTTCAACTTATTTCGTTATTGAATAGAAAACCAGATTTACAGTATCTCTGTTATTTTGTGTTAAGCACCTGTTAATAATCTGTATTCATTTCGTTCTGCTCATAAAATCTGGATCAGTGGTATCATAACAGTTTGCTCCTTGTTGTCTTAATGCATGTCCCCAATGAGCTCGAAGTACAAAGAGTTGGGTCTCAAGCTTGTTTCTCTTGAGGAAAGAAACTCTCGCACACCCAAGCGACCTCCCATGGCAGGAGAAAATAAAGATGATGGGACAAGAGATCCTTTCAAATTGTTGATTGAGGAAGCCCTCATGCAACAAAGGAACGAGATAATGGATAGTTTCGCGCAAATCCTTCGGTGGCTACCAACAGGCGACGCATCTTCTTCAAACGGAGGCGTCGCCCCCTTCAAGGTACAAATAAACTTCGATATTCCTATATTTGAAGGTCAAATAGATGAAGATGTTGTAGACAAGTGGTTGAATCTACTAGAAGGGTATTTTTTTGTCCATAACTTTTCGAATAAAGAAAAGATTACTTTTGCGCTCCTCAAAGTCGTTCCCCATGTCAAAGATTGGTGAGAAACTTTCTGTGAGCAAAAGGAAACAGAGGAAACCTCATTATTTTCAGTCATGGCCACCTGGGAATCCTTCAGGGATGTTATTAAGGAACAATACTACCCTGTTAGAAGTTATGATGACTTGTATACCAAATGGACCACACTGCGGCAAGAAAGAGACCAAGCAGTGCCAGATTTCACAAATACCTTCCATACCTTGCGCACCAAGTTGGGTATCAAAGATTCAGAATGACATCTGGTGTTCAAGTATCATGGTGCTCTGCATAGATAAATCTAGACCAAAATGGAATTTCTGGACATCTCATCCTTGGGCGCGGCCTACCGATATCCCGTCAAAATCGAGTAGAAGCTCAAACAAAAGACACGGCAATTTGGGCCTGGGAACCCCTCACAACAAAAGCCAGGAAAGGGCAGCCCCAACCCACCGAACAAAGGATAGAGCAAAGATGGATAGTATCAGGACAACCAGTCCAAGCTGCAAGCAAAGAAGGACACCGGAAAGACAAAGAAAGATACTGGGAAGTGGTGCGACTTCCATAAGAGCCCTTGGCATAACACTGTTGACTGTTGCTCAAAGTAGTCGCTGGTGGCCGAAGTTAAAGCCTTTGAATCAGATGCAGATTATGACTCTAAGCTAGAACTAGAAAGGGGAAGATGGATCATTGACGCAGAACCCAGTGCCACCGTTGCTACCACCAAGCTCCAACTTGGTGAACTAGACGACCCAGAAGAAGGAGAGCGCCTCTTCCATTCATAGATGTGGGTAAAAGGCACCATGCTGCACTTCATCGTTGATAGCGGTAGCCAGAAGAACCTCATCTCAACAGAGGTCATCAAGTAGCTAGCCCTGCCAACAACGCCGCACCCACAACTGTACACCATTGGATGGCTCCGCCAAGGAAGCGATCTCCGCGTCAGCCAACAGTGTCGATTGTCATACGACATCAAGCCCTTCAAAGACGAGGTATTGTGTGATGTTACTCCTCTCGAAGTTTGTGATGTTCTTTTGGGCCAACCTTAGTTATGGAAACGTCATGCTGTATATGAGTCTAGGCCTCATAGTGTTATTATTACTTTGAACAGGAAATTGTACAGGATACCCGAGGCAATCCCACCTAGTGTTATTTCCTTGATCTCTGCTAAGAAATGCAGGAAGGTCATCTCTCAGATGGGGAAGTTTGTCTTCTTCGTGATTCGCTCTCAGAATAAGTGAAAGATCACAGCCACATCCAGGGTCTCTGCGGCCGACCTCTCCACACAGCAGAAGCAAGTAGATAAGGTCGTGGAAGAATACTCGGATATCTTCTCCTCACCTATAGGGGTACCTCTACACTGCCAGGTCAAGCACCCCATCGATCTGACCCCCAGCGCACCGCTACCCAATGGGCCAGTCTATCATCGCTCTATGTTAAAGAATGAGGAGATCAAGCGACAAATCCAAGAACTTCTCCATAGGGGGCACATCCGCCCCAACTCGTCATCTTGCAAGAGCCCAATCATGCTGGTATAGAAGAAAGATGGAACCTGGCGACTCTGTATTGATTACCGGGATTTGAATAAAATCACAGTCAGAAACCGGTACCCGATTCCCTGAATCGATGACCTCCTTGATCAACTCACGGGGGCCAAATACTTCAGTAAGATTGATCTGAAGTCTGGCTAACACTAGGTCCTGATAGAACAGATAGATGTATGGAAGACTGCCTTCAAGTCAAAGGAAGGCCTTTTTGAATGGTTGGTCATGCCCTTTGGTTTGACAAATGCTCCAGCCACTTTCATGAGGTTGATGGACGATATCCTGCGACCATTCACCAATACTTTTGTAGTGGTGTATCTGGATAACATTCTAATTTACAACAAGACTTGGGCCGAACACTTGCATCATATTCAGCAGGTTCTACACACCCTGTGGCAGCACAAGCTATACGCCAGCTTGGAAAAATGCTCCTTCGGCATGGACAGAGTCCATTACCTGGGCTACATCATTGATCAGCATGTCGTACATGTGGATCCATCCAAGATCCAAGTCATCCGTGACTGGCCAGCCCCAACAACACTCATTGAGCTTCTTGGGCCTTGCCAATTTCTACCACAGGTTTATGTTGGGTTTCTCCCATATTTCATGGGCCCTCAGCCAAATAAACAGGGGTGGTGGTAAGGCAAAATTTGCATGGGGCCGGTCCCAACAACAAGCGTTCGATGATTTGAAGCAGCGCTTGTGCTCAGCCCTAGTACTTTCACTACCAGACCTGCAGCATCCTTTTGAGATCGAGATAGATGCTTCAGACTATGCTGTGGGTGTCGTTCTCACTCAACACGGCCACCCAGTGGCCTATCATAGTGAGACACTGTCAGATACTATCCGTAAGTACCCTACTTACGACAAAGAAATGTACTCCATTGTGAAATCATGCTGCCAATGGAGACATTACATTCTTGGGAAGGAGATAGTCATCCACACTGATCATAAGCCACTACAGTTCATGCAGACACAGGGAAAATTGCAGAATGACCACCATAAAAAATGGTCCACATACTTGCAGCAATTCCACCTCTACATCAAGTATAAAACAGGAAGCACCAATCACATCGTTGATTGCCTCAGTAGACCACCAGTCATGGCACTCACCACGATGCTAGACTCTTGCGGCCATGAGACATCTGGATGGCCCCAACTCTATGAGACAGACCCTGACTTCACCACCACCTACCAAATGTTGGGTGCAAACGCAATTGTCGATAATTTCCATCTTCAGGATGGGTTGTTGTGTCGTCTAGGCCATATCTGTGTTCCATCAAGTGAGTGAGCGAAGATGATCTGGGAAGCCCACTATAGTCGGGTGGCAGGACACTTCGACATTGAAAATACAGTGGCGATGCTACAGAAACATTTCTACTCGCTGAAACTTTGACAGGAGGTCAGCAAGTATATCAGGTCCTGCACTGCCTGCACTATTGCCAAACTGACCACTAAGAAACAGGGCCTGTACACCCCTCTTCCTACTCCTAAAAGGCCATGGGAATCCATCTCAATGGACTACATGTCGGACCTCCCATCCACCAAGTGAGGAAATGACTGTGTTTTTGTGGTTGTTGATCGCTTTTCTAAGATGGTGATTCTGGTTGCCTGCAAGAAGAGCATCACAACAAAGGTCACTGCCAAGATCTTCTTTGAACGAATCTGGGTACATTTTGGAATCCCACAAACCATTGTCTCAGATCGAGATAGTCAATTTCTCAGCACATTCTGGTCGAGCCTCTGGTCACTGTTGGACACCAACCTCACCAAATCCACGACCTTCCACGCCCAGACAGATGGCCAAACCGAAGTTGTAAATCAAATGATTGTGCATATCCTTCTCATGTATAATTCAAAGCACCCTCGCACATGGGATGAGAGCCTTCCCTATGTCCAGCATAGCTACAACCAAGCCCTACATAGCTAAACCGACCACAGCCCCTTTCAAGTGGGGTTGGGATTCCAACCATTGGGACCCATAGATGTTGCACTTCCCCTTGCGGTCACCTCGACCGACTAATCTCCTGCTCCAAATGAAACTGACAAAGCCATCGGGTTCATTGAGCAGATCTAGCACATCCACCAATAGGTTTAGGATATCCTACATAAGTCCAATGGCAAGTACAAACAGTGCCATGATCAACATCGAGTGCTGCATAAGTTTCAGGTGGGCGACAAAGTTTGGTTGCACTTGCAGAAAGAACGCCTTACAGGACCCCATTGGAAGCTTCGTCCACTCCGTTATGGCCCGTACACTATCACCAAGGCCGTGAGGGATAATGATTTTGAGCTCAACATTCTTACTTTCCTTTGTCTACACCCAATGTTCAACGTGGATCTCCTTCGCCCTTATTTCCCACCATTATTGGACACCTCAGAAGTAGCAGAACAACTGACACCAACAGAGCTCAACCCTGACTACCTACAACAGGCATCTAATGATTAGATTGTGGATAGACAGATCAAGGGCACTTGTCAACAAAGGATCCAGCTTTATCGAGTTGTCAAAGCAGGGCAGCTCCTGCACCAAGGGAAGTGGCTCACGCGGGGCCAAATTCAGTAGAAATTTCCTCATCTGATGGGGGACATCAACACAATGGAGACCACTGCTTTCTGAGGAGGGAGGATTGATCCAGATGGATATCGGTGGCCACCCACCTTTTCCAACTGGCTCAAAACAGTTTTCTGACAATTTTGGCAATTTACTATTTTGAGCAGTTTTAACTTCCAGGGCCATTTTGAGGGCCTAAATGAAGGTTTTTCGGGATCGAGCTCCTCAATTATGGTCAAAGGCATGATTGAGCCCCCAAAATGAATCTTCTCAGTGATACCTTTCCAACAAGCTGTCACACGCCTAAAACGAAGATCGTATGCAAAAGTTACGACCCTGGGAAGTTGATGTACTAGCTTACCCAAACGGGGCCCACATGACTTTTGGCGCTTCATCTACTAGGGTTAGGTTTTTGGATGTCTAGGGTTTTTTTCATTATTGCTTATTGTAAAAAGGCCTTGAGAACCTCGTTGTAACCTTCTTCTTGTGAATGCGCGTTGTCGTCACATCTCTTCTCAAAGATAAGCCGCCACCATTCTAGCGAGCTTGTTTCCGCTGCATTTTACAGTTTCAACTTATTTCGTTATTGAATAGAAAACCAGTTTTACTGTATCTCTGTTATTTTGTGTTAAGCACCTATTAATAATCTGTATTCATTTCGTTCTGCTCATAAAATCTGGATCACCTGTGCTCATTTTGATCTTATACTATTTCAACCCTATACCATCAACGACAAACCCCAAAGTGTCACTGATGCATACCTACCTTGCTCCTATATATCCCTGCAACTCATCATTTGAAGTCCACACCTAAATCATTGATTTCATCCTCTTGATCCAACTTAAACCCTAAATTTCAAAACCCTAGAGCTCAAACCTAGCCTAAATCCTTTTACCCTCTTCAATTATCTTTTGACTATAATATCACAGAGAGATCCCTCTCTGATTTGGTAGGGCTAGCTACCAAATCCTAAGTGGTTCGAGGTTACCTTCCTCAGTTTCCATTCTCATCCTTGGGACACTGTGGAGGATAACAACAAAAACTGGGATATGGCATTTTTCTTGCGATGAAGAGGATCGTTCATTGTTGTCATTCTTGCAATGATTTCCTGGTTGTAGTTCTTGTGACGACCTCCGTAAGTCTTCTCTCTTGCGACGACAACGTTGTGTCGTCACACTTATGATGTTATCTCAGGTTCGTCGCACTTGCCACGGGATACGATTCGATGTTTGAGGGACCCAAGATTCGTTGCAATCTCCACAACATAATGTCGCAAGAGTGTTGAAATAGTTGTTGTAAAATGCCCCAAATTTACTAGTGTACCCATCTTACTGTGAGGTCTATTCTTGTGCACCTTCTTGTGGATACTTCATGTAATCTCTACTGCCAATTTTCCAACCCTGTATCTGAGTCTGAAGCACATGATGTGGTACTTCTCCAATTGAGTACCCCATCTACAGTTTGATTTACATAATCTTCTTCTCACGCGATGGTTATGTATAACTGGTTAATTTCCTCCAGGTCCAAGCAAGTGGGTTCTACAAACCTTTCTCCTTTTGATTGGTCTAGTGGCACAATAACTCTGTATTATCCTGACTCGAATGTCATCTTCCTTGTATTCAAAATAATTATGGCATGGTTGTCAAATGCCCAATCCAAGCCAAGAAATGTTGAATAAGGTGTTATTCCATCCACTATTTATATCACTTCAAAATCGGCTTTAGTGCGCACTCCATCCAGATCTATTGTCACACCCTTTAGCCTTCCAATTGGTAGAACCCTGTGTTGATTTTCTAGTTTCAGCTGAACAAGTGAATATCCTAATGTGGGCTCTCCCATACATTGCCATGTTTTCTTAGGTAACACATTTACTTCAGAGCCTAAATCCAGTATAATATCCCCCATGTTGAAATATCCAATGTTGGCATTTAGTATGAACTCTCTACTTGTCCTCCTCCTTGTATGCAAGTGATTAATTGTTTTCTGCTCTAGATTTCCCTCTACGTCTGTGTTACATCTTTCTAACATATTCTGTAATACTTTAACAGATGATGGATCATTTAGTAATTTAACACAGGATTACAGAAAATCCCTTATGGTACTTACTTGTCCTAGGGGATGTGCTTCATTAGTATGATCCAATGATGAAGGCATCTCATACATTGGTACGTCCTGAGTATGATGTGAAATTGATGTAGATGCAATGTCTGGCTTCAAGAATTCTTGTTTGTCTTACTTGAATAGCTCCTTTTTGTTTTGTGCATCAAAATGCTTCTGTGGTTCGACATTATTCTTCACCCATTGGTGTTGTGTTGGATCTTGTCTTACTGCGTCATCTCTTGTTTTAACTCCTCTGTGCATAACTATGTTGATATTTCTTCCATCATCCCTTGCTTCGACAGAAATCCATTGGACATTCTGATTATTTCGATTCCTCTTTTTTTGGATCTTCCCCAATAGTGTCGGACAGTCTTCTGTGTCATAATCTGATGCGTGAAAATACATACATGTCGCAGGTGGGAGTGGACATTCTCTTGCATAGTGTCCTGGTTGTTTATAGTTATAGAATACCATTGGGCCTCTGCCTCTTCCAAAGCCTCCTCTACCTTGTCCTCCACCTCTGTAGCCATCTTGATCTACTCACAGTGCGTTGTACTGAGGCACCTAATTATACTACGCGGGATTATACTGTGGTTGTGCGGTATTGTACTGCGGCTGCACAATGTTATATTGTTGTGGCGCAGTGTTATATGGGGCTGGTACTTGGTTAAATTGTGGTGCAACTTGCCCTGTCATAATTTATGTCTGCACCCTATAGGTGTCCAATGTTCTTTCCTTCATCAGCTCCATTGTCCTACAATATTTATCACCATGGCCCACTGACTTGCAAAAGTTGCAATATGAACTCTTAGGCACTATCTGGTATTTCTGCATCATTGGACAATTATATGGATCATGCCCTTGTGTCTTACATATTTCACACCATAGTCCTCCTGTCAGCAAAGGGTTTGGAAATCATGTTTCCATGTATTGCATGAACGTTGGTCACTCATTCTTGTGATGTCCTTCTGTCCTACATGTGGTACACCAAACAACTTGTCTTTTGTCCTTACCCCTATTATGGTTCAGTTGAAATGTTAAATTCTTCATATCCTCCTTGAACTCCTCTATTGTTGGATCTATATTCTGATATTGGTTCTCTTCTAGTTGTAAGGTTGCCTGCAAAGCCTCTACCTGAGTTTGAAACTTTTGTTGTCTCAAAGGGTATTTCAAGTGTGGTAGCAAGGAATTCACAAATAGATGTTTATGTTGCATATATGTCATGACATACTTCAGCTTTCCCTTCAATCGTTTGAATCTTTGGTCAATCTCCCAGAAAGATTCCCTTGGTTTCTATCTGATCTCTATCATCTCATTCATGTACTGATCCTTTATGCCAGGATTTTGGAATTCATTTATCAGTAGCTTCTTGATATCCACAATCGTTCTGGTTGTTCTTGGTGGAATGTTTGCAGCTAAGCTCATGTACCAATCCAGTGCGCGTTCTCTTAGTGTGATAGCTAACTGCGCAAGTTTTGTATCCTCATCTATGATCTGCTTTGCTTCCTAGATCTTTTCACAGATGAACAAGTGCTTCTTAGGGTCCTTTGATGCCTCTCCCTTGAACTCTGGTAACCTGATGGTGGGATCATGTCCTGCCATCCTGAATGATGAACTACTACCTCCGCGTAGTGTAGATCCTTGACTAATGCTTCCTAAACTGGCTCCCCTAGTTGTTGCTCTCTGTTTATATGTACTTCCTGCTACGTTTCTTCCACTAAAATTCAGTTGTCTAAACGGTGGTGTTCTTTCTAGTTTATTGGTCTCACATGGGTTTATGGGTTCCACACTGACACTAATATGGATAGGAGTTTTGCCTTCGGTTCCTTCCCTTGGACATCTTGTGTTAATTTCATATGTCATGCGTAGGATTTCCTGAATCTGCTCCACAACCCGGAGATCCTCTACCTCTTCTTCATCACTTGCCAAGCCTTCCCTCGTGGCTATGGTTCTCTTCTTATTGTTCATCGTGTATTGGTAGGGTGCTCCATTGCGCATTCTTCCATTTGTTGCCATGATCTGCTTGATCAGGATTGGATCCAAGGCCTCCTCCTTCTTTCCTTTATCCATCTCTTCCTCCATTTCTCTGTCTCTTGTCAGTGCTTCCCCCCTTCCCCCATGCACGCAGGGAAGTTTAGTTGTCTGATGCCATTATCATTAAACCTTTGTTATACAGTAAAATCTTGATGGAAGTATACATGGATCTGATATACTTACCTCTAGGTCCCTTTAGTAACTCTTGGTCTACTGCGTTGTAAGACTTCATAGTATCTACTACAAATTTTGTGATAAATCCTGCAACAATACTTTCTAACCAAAAATCTACTGCGCGTGTAAATTTATTGTCAACTTGTTGTAACTACGTGATCTCCACATAATTCCACTCTAGTTGTCTGATCCAATTTGTAGGGTGGTTGTCTTTCAACCTCAATATCCACTACTGCAACACGTGTGGGAAATCACAGGAAAATACTTCATGCAAATCGCTAAATACGTACTTGTCCAAATATTTGCGCGGTGTTAACTTCGGGTTTTTGTTATCTTTCTGCGCAAATTCCATCTCCTTTGTTTTCAAACAAATATAGATCTTTGCCATTGTTGGGTTCCACAGTCTAAACATCCCCTTTTATAATCTCATTCTTTTTAACGTTTCCTCACCAGATCTGACATTCTTGTCATGATTCTTCAGCGGATCTCATTCACTCAATCTCATTTTGTTCCATCCGGCAATGAAACAATTTGTTGGTTACTTCTCTCTTGGGCTGACCCAGGTTCAGATCTACCATGGTTTCCAACAAAACCCCTTTAAAACTATCGGCCCCTCTGGTAAACCAGAAGGCAGTGCAGTACACAGAGTGCACTGCACAATCTCACCCGAGATAGTTCTATTGGTGGCTGCAACGCTCAAGTTCTTACAGCCTGGGAATGAGTGGGTATCTGGGATTAAACTCTATGATCTTCATTTGTTACTTTAACACTCATCTTATATTGAATACCCTATCATTCTTATTCATGCATGTAAAATAGCAGATCTAACTAGTCATTCACGCATTTATCCAACATCTAATCATTGACAGTAAAGGAAATACACAATATTAAATCACATAACACATGATCTATCGTGGTTCACCCCTCCTGGGCTACGTCCACAAAGATTTGGTTGCTCTATTCTTTTATTATGGCGTTTCCAAAACTACAGCATCACGCGCATTACAATTCTCCATCAAACAAGTTTAGATCTACAATGAGGTGGAATAGATCACACCAGGCTCCTCAACCTATGATCTAATCCTCGAGATCTACCCTTTTTCCTCTCCCCAACTCAAAATCTTATAAAACCAATCAGATTTACAGTCCTTCTAGCCTCGAACAACACAGTAAAAACGAACAACCACTACTGAACCATATTCGAACCCTGACCTAGACTTTCTAGGTACCTACTTATACACGTTTTTGGCTTACCAGCCATTACATCTTCTTACCAAAACCCTAACCCTAGCATGGCTAGGTTTTCTTGCATGTGTGCCTTGCATGCTTATGTCTTCTGCATGCGCGTCTGTCTTGCACGTGCTCCTTTTCATGCATGCGCATTTGTCTTGCACATGTTTCTTTTCCTGCATGTGTGTCTGCCTTACACATGCTGCTTTTCCTCAAAATTGGGCTTGCGCCCAACACTTAACCAACCTCCCAGAAACAATTTTTTGTTGGGGCCAAACCAATTTTTACAACCCAATTTTATCCAGGGCCTAGGCCCTGTTGTTGGGCTTCCTCCTTTAGGAAATTTGGAAGGAGAGGAACAAAATAATTTTCAAATGCAAAAAACAAGAGGCATCAAACATCTGGTCACAGGTCCTAAAAAATATCAGAGAAAATATTCTTACAAAAAAATGGTCTGACCAAGACTCGCAATGATCTACCTCTAATTCCAACATCCTGAGCTCTTTGGGTATAAAGTGCCTAGACCAGTAATGCTCTTCCCCCTCTTCTCGGCATGTCTCCTTGTATCCCCAGGCTTGGTCCCCTCCTCTTGTTGGCTTCATCAAAACAACTTTGATGGTGCTTCCAAAGGTAATCTCGGGTTGGCTAGATCTGGAGGAGTCTTTCATTCTCATGATGGAAACATTATCATAATCTATGTGAAAGGAATACGAAACACCGCACACAACGCAACATAACTTCAATCCCTAAAAAATGGATTAACAATCGCCACCCACGACAATTATAGAAAAATTGTGGTTGAAGGAGACTCCCAAATTATCATAAGAATGCTTTGCGACATGATTCATGGATTACCAATAAGCATGGTCTCTCTAGGTTAGCGGATGGAGAGTGGCCTAGAATTCTTGTAGTCTCGTATCCCTCTCTTTGAGGTCATTAGTCCCTCCCATGTTCGTCGATCGATGGAAAAATTGGTTGATGCCTTGGCCAGTGAGGGAATCAACCAGCTCTGAAGCATTGATCAACACTGGAATTTCCAGGACACATGTTGTACAATCCTCATTGGTTGTCGATACTTTGGCATGTGTGAATCAGGGATAAGAAAAATTGAGGCCTAAGTATCTTATTTATTGTGCATTGAATGCCCCATCTACCTAGTTGGAAGAAGCATCGACGAAATGGTTTTGCAGGTCTAGCAAGTGCGAACGTGTCCGATCATCTACGTGGTGAATGGATTCATCCCCCGATGATTCATTTCTCCCTGGAAAGACACTCTTTGTAGACTCTACCTCCAGTTTGATTTTAGTTATAACATCAATGGTGAGATGGCTCCTTGTCGTGGTAACCATCGTGGCTACAGATGAGGTGGAAGATCAGTAACAAAGACTTCATGAAGTATCAGCAGTGGTTGCACTCCGAGCACTCACACTCAATGAGAAGCGTACGATGTAGCAGCTACTCAACTCCAAGATCGGCTAGTGAAGGTGGAAGAAGAGATTCATCTCGAACAAACTCCGACGCGTATGCAAGAATTTGATGAAGCCATAATCACATGGGTGTCGAATATCAAAAGGTCGCAAGGACGAGAGTAAAAATATTGGAAAACTATGGAGTTATACTGGCACATAAAAATGTTCTTGGGACAAATGATGCAGACTTGTGAGGATGTGCATAACACTATTCAGCTTCAACTGGATGAATTTCATATTCTCTTGCATGAAGTGTTGGTGTGTCTCCCCTCCTCCAGCTCAACTTCAATGGCGACAACATTCCATCCAACTAAGCCAGGAGCTCCAAATCCCCCCTAGGGTCCACAAGCTCCTCCCCTTGTTGACTAATCAGTATGAATACTCCTTTATATATTTGGTGTAACTCGCAATAGCTCTAACTATGTGTTTGCTATGAGAAGAGTTCATATCTATGTTTTTTATGGATATATAGAAAGACAATGGATAGGAAAAAACTTGTCACAAATAGTTTGGACTGATGAACTCTTCCTTTGCTTTTAATCTAGTTTCCCAAGCAACAGACCAACAACTAAGATTTTTTAATATATATATATATATATATATATATATATATATATATATATATAATTTAACGACCATATTTTGTAAATGTGATGCCAAATCCATCTTAAATGTTCAATGTCCAATCCATAGATTAAGGTGTTAAATATAAGTTTAAGGGCATATAGAAAGAAGGCATGGAGCCTATATTCATATATGAATTACATTATTTTAATTCATTTTATATTTTAATTGTTTTTAATAATAAATCGTGATAACGTTTTTTTTAATATTAAGATGGAAATTAATAACTTACAAGTTAATTACATCAATAAGTGTTGTATGATGGACTGTATGATGGTTGTTCAAAAGGTTAAATCAATCTTTTAATTTACTTTGAGTGATAGATGCTTAAAATATGTTGATGGAGAATATTCCACAGTTGTCCTTGTAGATGGATGAATGAAGATGAGAAACATGTGAAGTATGTACCCCTTATTTATATATGAATCATCATCTAAATGAGTCACATCACCTCTAAGGTCAAGGTAATCCTACCACTCGTTTCCAAATTATCACAAGCTCTAAGAAGAACTTACCTCATCTTTAGAGCCAACACCTCAGCTCTATGAATCCATCTAACTACCCATTGGAACATGGATTCCTTAGTACTCTATATTAGTACATACGATCAGATTCAAAGACACATACAATGTTCAAGTATTCCATGCATACAATCCTATATGAGATACCTTGATAATTTTACACAAGTATCCTTGGTTAGATTACCACTCCAAATTAAGAAATTACAAAGGCATGCATCATTACCCTTGACAATTTTGTACATAATGTAACTCATATTGTGGAGCATTTAATACCACGAAGACTACTTTCTTGTCTTGTGTTGCAAATATTTCATGGTTTCATTTGTCACCATTCCAAACCTCACTCGTTTCTTATGTCTTAGGGACTAGATCTCGAAAAAAAGCATTGTCAAGTATGGGGTCATCTTCGTTGTAATAGACACGCAACTTGTTTTCTACCAACAAGACTATTATAAAATGCACCTATGTTTAAAAAGCACCATGTCGACACATAAGCTAGCAAGGATCAAACTACTACAAGGGTCTGCACCCATGTATATAGTTACCTTGACCCTAAGGGTTTCTTTTCACACAACTATACATTGCAACTTTTCAAAGAACTATCATTTATGCCTAAAATATACTTACTAACTTTGTTATCCCTTCCCATACGCATCTTGTAACACCCCAATTTTAATCCTTGGGAATTGTAATGTAATTGTACATATATGTTATATAGGTTGGTGAGCCAGATAGTATGGCCAAGGGTCGGTCTATGTATATTTTGTATCAAAGTTGATAATAAAAACACATCAATGGTTGTGATGTGAAAGGGGCGATAACATTGGGGGGATATGATTCCACAAGAGAGAATCGACTTACTCCATTGGTCGATTAGATCGACTACCTAGTCGATTGCTCTTTATTCAATTGGATAGTCAATTGTTCTTGCAATCAATTGGATCAACTGCTTATTCGATTGCTCTTGCAGTTGACTGAAATATTGTCGTGGTTGACCAAAGCTTAAATTCATATTATTATTTTATTATAATTTCCATGTGAGAGGGGCTTAAGGGGGCCTAGAGGGGCCAAAGTCTAAAATATATCATTTTATTTTATTTTAAACCAAACTCCTCTTACCTTAAAGTATGCCAAATGAAAAAGCATTATGGGAATGTGTGCTAAGGAGCTAGGTGGAGTTCCTTGGGTGCCAAGTGGCAAGTTCATAACATGCATACTAATTTCCTGGATTTAGGGAATCCAACTAGGATTCTACCTATTCATGTTTTGACTTTGTTCACTCACTAGTCATGCATGGAGTTCACCATTAACGTGTACAGAACCAACACCAGTTAACCTACAAACTAAAGGATTGAAGGGAAATCCTTGTTGGTAAATTAGACTGGTATGTCTATGATAAAAGGTTGGGATGCATGTTATGTAAATCTGATATGTAAATCTGATATGTAAATGCCTATAGGCATGAGCATGAGATTATTGTGACTCAAACTCCACAAAACATTGGTGTAATACCCATGTTTCCTCCAACTTGTAATTAATCATTAATTATGATCACCATGTTATGGCATGTGAACAATGTAAATGTATTATTGTTTAGATTTCCAATAACTGATTGTGGGGGTGAAGCCTTGAAGTACTGTCCATGATATCACTAGAGGAAAGAGTGAGGAAATTGTAGAGAGGGTTCATTATGTCAAAATGACCCAAATTCTCTTTGTTGAAATAATAAGCCTAATCATGATCCCAAGGAAAAATCAGTTAATGAGAAAAGGACTAGTGGCTGAACAATCAACTACCCCAATGAATGGAAGCATGGAGGGTTTGGCTGAGGAGACAAAAAATTGTCAGCACGAAGTACCACAGAGTGCAGTTTCCTGCAGGCCCAGATTGACCCAAGTTCCTTCTAACAGAAGGAAGAGGACATGTTCAAAACCTTCATGGGGAGGAAAAAGGCGTGCAAGAATACACATGAAAGAAGACAAGAAGGAGACTATGCCCACAAGGGGGTGTGTGACCTGGATATGCAGAGAGAAAAGAGGAGAATGTGTGAGGCTCTAGGGTTCTGAAGAAGAATTGAAGGATTAAGTTGTTCTGGTTAAAAGGAGAGAAAAAGAGAAAGGATCTCTAAGAGTTTGCAGAAAACATGACCCGAGCAGAAGGTCGTGATCTTGATGCTGAGGGAGCATCTGATAAACCTCATAGAGGCTGTGACAAAGAAAGGATCTCTGAGAAATTGGAAAAGTTCCCTAGTGATATCATGGCTTGGCATGGGGGTGGTCAGAGCACTAAGAATGAATGCCTCTGAGCCTATGGTTGGGTGGAAATGTGAACACCTACAGTCATTTGGTCGGTGATCGACTGTAATAGATAAGTATTTCACCCTGTGTACTAGAATTGAAATGAGTGGTTGGATGTCTTTGTCTATGAATAAAATTTGCATTGCATGATTAATATTAGTAATGCTTATTATTCTTGTGTGAACCCCTACATTTGAATGGTTTTTTTTTGCCTTTGCTTAGCAGCAAGAGAACTATTAGACATGGGCCTTCAAATGAAATTAGGAATAAGATTATGGTTTTTGTGTTGGTTGGAAAATCCTTAGAGGAATTTTCCCAAGGATTGATTTTGTAATGTAAGAGTCTTGGCATACATCGTTGGAATGCTTCAATCCCGTTGATCCCTCGAAAATCCCTTTCCCTATTTTAGAACTTAAGTTTTGTGAATGGAAGGCATTTATTTCAAACCAATCGTCCAAAAGACCACGGGCTCATGCCCATGGCCTTAACCAAATCTTGGCTAAGAGTTATGGGTGTAGCCTCTGGAGCTTGACAAAGTTCCATAGGACCAGGTCCATGGAACTCTTCGCTACACTAAAAAAGGAGCTAAGTTATTCGGGACTCTGGGAGTCCAAAGCTCTTGGGTGAATGAACATTGCAACATACAAGTGCGTCGAAGGTGACCGGTCGGACCGATAACTTGACGGTTGACTGATAGTTGGCGTTCATTTACTCATTATCATGGGATTCATACCCTTTTTAAACCTCAATCCACTGCTTGATCGCGAACTAACGCGAGCTGTAGATCTTAAACTATTCGGGATCTCCCCTGACCATTTGATCTACGTCGTGGTCATTCGGTGTTGACCTACTTCGGGAGAGAAAAGGTGTTAAACAATCAGAACCTCTAAATGTCGAACTCGCGAAGTAACGTGAACCGTGGATCTAAGGATCCTTCGGGACCCTTCTTGACCGTTAGATCGAGCCTAGTGAAAGGATACCATAAAGTACTTTGGCGAAGTCCTACTCCAGAAGGTTCCACATGTTGATGAATGACAATATCGCCCAAACGCCAAAGGCTGGAGTGACATTGCATGCTGATGTCACCTAGGGTGACGTGGACCCATAGTAGGTGTGCCACGTGTCACCGTGATTCGTGACTTTCACAGACCTTATGGGTCAAATAGACCTTGACACGTGTCATTAGTTAATTGGGCCACGTGTCATCCTTGTCTTATGCCAAATGTCTTCCATTGGATCAAACCAAGGAAGATTATGGGCCATCCGATCAGTATTCAGCTCTCCGACTAAACCACACTTCGGGTGATTCAGGATGCAAGGCCTCGAGTTTCCCCAAAGCACTAAAGGCAGGAGTGACTTCAATAAATGACGTGGATAAAGTACACGATGGAGTCTGACTGTGTGACAGAGCCACTGCATGTCAGCACATGGCTAATACACGCATCCTACTAATTTATTGTATATGGTATAGATTTGGAGAGATGGGTACCACGTGTAAACGTGGCATCATCATCGTGTATCTAGCGGGTGGCCGATGGTAGTAGGGACACCCATGCAAAACGCCACGTACGTGAAAGGGACCTGCTCTAGGAGTTTGGGACTTTGGAACTCCAGGTGTTTGGAGTGCTAGGACGCAAGCTCCAAAAAGGGTTGAAGGGCCAGAGCCATGTGGCAGGATTCTGGCATTCGAAACTCTAAAGGATTTGCAAATAGAGAAAAGTGGTTAAAGGGTTGAAGTGCCAAAGTTTCCTCGGTTGTAATGTCGAGCTCCTATAGGATGGGCCTGCACGCATCATGGTGATGTGGCATGTATGGATATCTCCACGTGGCATTGTGGTATTGGACATGAATTAGGTGTGGGACCCCACCCCTCTAGTCAAGTCCAAACAGTTGGTTAAGTGCAGGTAAATCTTAACCGTTAGATCCAAAGGTGGACAGAGCTCCACCATAGATTTTGGAGTAGAGAGATGCTTCGGGACTTTGGGTCTCCGAGAAGCTTCAATGTTGTACAAAAGAGCATGGAAAGGATGAAGTCTAGAGGACCAGGTTCCAGCATCGATTGCATGGTAGGGTAAAAAGGAAAAACAAGAAGCATCGAGGTTTTGGGAGCGGATAAGCCCGCGATGACTCAGTAGAGATTTTCCCCTGTAAACCCTTCTTCCACAGCCATGTCATTTTCAAAGGATGACGATCGGGGCCGCGACCATGCCATGTTGGATGGTCCAAGGAAAGTGAAGCCATGTGGATGCCACGTGGAAAGGGGGTGGTCATTGGCCAATGACACCTCGAAAACTTCAGAAGGCCTTAACTCTCGAACTAGAACTCAATTTTGAATGATCTTCTAGTCATTGGAAAGCTATTGAAGACAAGAAGGCAATGGTACCCCTCTTCGAGGAACTCAACGAAGCTATAGGAAAGTGAAAAATTTATATCCCATCCCTTAAAAGGGTAATTACGGGGTTGGGTGTGTTACAGAGTGGTATCAGAGCGGACAACAACACTTGGCTTGCTTAGGCTCACGAAAGAGTCAAGTGCTTATATTTTTCTTTCTTAGAAAAAATTAAGGGAGAGGGAACCCTGCCCTACCCTATCTAGCAGAGCATGATTCAAGCACATGCCTGGATGGGTAAGAGAACAGTCATAAGACTAGTTTACCAAGGCTAATATGAGCTTGTTGAGTGTATTACCGTCGTATGAAAATTATCTACATAAGTTCCTCGAGGAGAAGGATGCAGATTAAAATTCAGTTGGGATTTTACCCAATGAGATTGGGTCATTCTAGACTATGGAAGAAGAACCCTATCATTTCTTTTGGAGAAATGATAGTGATTACTACAAAAGTGGGATTATGTCGAGGGGCATTAATAATAAAACTTGGATGTAAACGACATAAACTTGTTTTAAGGAGTACTTGAGTCCAGAAGGAAAATGGATTGAATAGGTGGCAGGGATTGCCTAAAAAGCGGGCTTATGAAGTCTCTGTTAATTAAAAGTGTTGATTAAATGAAGGTTTGGAATTGGGAGAACAATCCTCCATGTATAGAGGTCTCATTGGAGTAGGTGA
>ML847505.1:6267-37290 GCA_009831015.1 Picea engelmannii | reverse complement strand
GGAATGTTGTCTTCACATCCATTTGTTCTACTTCAGAATCAAATGCAACAACAACAGATAACAAAAATCTTATAGAATTTAACTTGGCAACATGAGAAAAAATATCACCAAAATCAATTCCCTCAACCCGAGATTAGCCCTTTTCTACTAACCGAGATTTTCATTTCTCCACTTTGCCTTCCACATTCAAATTCTTTTTAAATACCCATTTGTTGCCAATGAGATTTCTTCTAGTCAACAACTCCACTAGATCCCAAGCCTCATTCTTATCCAAGGTTGCCATTTCTTCATCCATGGCCATTATTTGTGAAAAGAATATAACACATAACCAATAGTAGGGTCCAAATAGATTTCTTGTCTCGGTAGAGAAATTATCCAACTCCATTGATCACTATTTGGTAAGCCACTTCCTGGAGCACCAACTTGTCTGGGACAAATCTAGGAACCAAATGTGGATTTTTGGTGGCTCTGTATATTCCGATGTATGTGTCATGCTACATTAAGTACGAGTACCCTATCCTTTTGATTACCGCTAATGCCTTGTTGGTCATGCACGGGGCTGGAGCCCTGGAGATTAATTCCTACAATAAGGCCAAGACGTGGCCACATGATATGTAGTGATTCCTACATATGACCCCCTTCAGTTTCATTGGTCACATATCCAATGAAACCAAAGGGAATCACATTAAGTGATCTGGTGGATCGACAATGATAATGTTAATTCATCTAGAGAGGACCAGAGGGGATCTTGTAAAGTGATCACACAAATTCCTCCAGTGGGACCAGAGGGGATCTTGTAAAGTGATCCAAATGGATTGTAAATGATAGTGTAAAGTCCACATTTTCCACCGACGTTGGTCTTGTAAAGTGTTCTGGTTACCATTTGTGGTGTTCATGCTAATCCCTCTAGTGAAGATCAAAGGAGATAACATAAAGACCTCCGGTGATAGTGGAGTCGTTCTTACTAACTTCTCTGAAATATAAAGGTCACTTGAAATATTGGCTAAGTCTAAAAAGAATCTTTGGTCAAGTTTTAGGGATTAAGTGACGGAGGCCCATGATCCTATGGTTTGGGTTCGATTGTCACCAATATTGGCGTATAACTCTAGTGATAAGGATGCGCAAGGGCGATATCGAGGGTTTAGGTGACTCTGGTATTCTGTTCTCAACATACTCAATTGCCATGGAAATGGGGTTTATAGATGGAATTTCAAGCATAATGATAGGGCTTTGTGGTTTATACGGGCGCAAGGAAGGTCAAGATTGGTATAGTTTCCCAGAGAGAAGGTAGGTGGTTAAGGTCCCTATGGTTCCATCCTTGCTGGGTTCAATGCTAAGTCCAAGTTTTGACTCATGGGGTTATGGGTCTGAGGTGGAGCAGGGTCAGGGTACGATCTACAAGTCATAAAAGGTGATGCTGAGGGGAAATATGGAGGAATAGGAGGCCTCAAATTTGAGGATAGGCCCTACTCCTAACCATTAAATGATATATAAACAAAATTTAAGGAGAAATTAGGGCATACTTGGATAGTATTGACACATGGATGGTGAATGTAGGTTCAGGAAGAAGAACTCTCGAGCTTCTGATATCTTGTTAGCACTCCTCTTTCTCTCTTAAACAATGAGAAAACAATGAAAAATAATGAACGAAGACACTCCCTTTTATAGGTGAGGCACATGGTTTGAGGTCACCCAAGGTGTTCAAAAATTTATCGGAGGAAATGTTGTAAATCCCTCCGGTGAGAACCATAGGTGTTGATGGGAAGATCCCCGATATGCACTAGAAGACATGGTGGGAAAATCTCCGGTGTGCACCAGAGGCGTTAATGCAAATTCCTCCAGTGAGACTAGAGGCTTTATTGTTAACTCGGTTCGATGCATTGGAGAGATTTTTGATAAGTTCTTTGGTCCCACCAGAGACGTTTGTGTGAAGAGCTCCAGTTATGACTAGAGGAGTTACCGAGAAGCGCTCCGATTACACTATTTTCATTTCGTCAACATTTGTGCGAAGTACACCGGTTCTTCAAGACATTGGAGGAGTTTCGAAGAACTCCTCCGGTTCAACAATATTAGTTAGGATCAAGTTCGCCGATTGCTGATTTGGAATCCCAAAATACTTTGTGGGAAGCCCTCTGATATATACCAAAGAACTTAAGGGCAAATCCTACAGAATTCATCAAAGGAGTTAGAAAGAACTCGTCCGATATCCAGAGAATGTTTTTTTTTCAAGATTTGTCTAAGTATTGGAGCAATATATTCAACCCAAAGCAAATCCAAAATAGGGTGACCTATTGACAAAAAGGCAAACAAAGATCAATCATTTCGGAAAATTTTCAAGTCAAGAGGCTCTTATAGAAAACAAGATGGGTCCCATTTTCTTGGAGAGGAGGATTTACAAGAAAAAATAAAAGAAAAAGGGAGGTTGTGATGCCTGACATAACAAATGGTGACACACTAGGCGTAGCCAGGAATCTCTGTAGAGTGGTATCTAAACAATTGTTTTTGAGAATGGAAGCACATGTGATGCATGACCCAAGAGAGAAAGAGTAGGTCCCACAACGTTTTAAAATGCATATTTTGACGAGACAAAGTTTGAATGATATAAAGAAGAAGTTAAACCATTCCCAAAATATATTTATTACCAAGATATAACCTCTTCAAACATAATTAGCTTAAGGAAGGCATGGGTACAACAATGAAATGAGACACCAGAAATGATGAAAATACAAGTTGCTTATGCATTTCTCTGGTGTTTCTCCAATGTTGCCGAGTGTGCATAGCCCCGACGAAGTCACCTCAGTGTCACAATTCTTGCTCCGCTTCTAGTGAGCATCCATAGCCTCGACAAAGATACTTGCATGTCCGATATGATTTGGAATTCCTTTCCCCAAGCCTTTACCTTTTACAATTTGATTCTCTTATATTCAGAGAGAGGTGGATGGGGGGATTCCAACCTTCCTTTAAATGCATGAGTGATGACACCTATGAAGACGATATTTTCCAACTTAATTGCAGAGAACAAACTCCCTAAGTAACATGCCCTAGAGTACTACGCATGTCTTTCCGAGACCATTTCTCCTTAGTTTCAGAGAAACACATAATATGTTCTTAGACATGACCCTTGGTTTCATTCCTTGTTACATTTTAAGAATACAATTCTTGTATGCTGATAAACTATGTTCAACCACTAAGTATGACTTGAAATCATGCACAACAATGCTATACAGATAAGAATGAAGTTATGTATAGAAGCCAAAATATAGATTCATAAGCTTTTGACACCAAATATATTTCATTTCAAGAGATGTTTAGGTTGAAGCCATCAAAATTCTAAGGAATCCAAGGTGATAATTTTCAAGAGAGAAAATTAAAACCAAAAAGCAAAAAAAATTCAAAGCATAAAATAAAACTAGAAACACGAAAAAAAAGGTAAAGTAGAACTGAGCAAACAATCAAGATGAAAAATCAAACTCTTATTTATGTGCAAGGAGGAAGGCACCTCAAGGGATAACATGTGTAATTCTTTAGGATTTTTCCATTGACAGGGACGAGGTCTACAACCCCTTCGATATTTTGCAAATGGTACATTCCTAGGCCAATATTCTCTTTGATCACGAAAGGGCCAAACCACAATTGCTGAAACTTTGAATGTTTTCCTTTATCTTCATGCAGCTTGTCCCATTTGAGGACTAGGTCACCAAACTGAAAGTCTTTCTCACTAGTAAAAGTTTTATCAAACTAACATTTAACAGTTTGTTGGTGAGATTCAAATTTGGTTCTAGCCTTAGAGCAATTCTCTTCTAGATTCAACAAGGTATCGATGCATATTTGGATGATGAGGCACTCTCTCCCATGTGATTGTTGTTTAAGATGAAGGGAAGGAAGATAAATATTTTAAGGAAGGATAACTTCTTTTCCATAGACAAGGAAGTAAGGAGAGGTCCCTATGGAATCCTTGGAGGTGACATGATGATCCCAATGGGCATTGGGTAGTGCATTATGCCAATTTCTTTACTGTTAGACCAAAGTTCGTTTAAGAATGAATATCATATTCTTGTTTGTAGATTCAACTAAGCCATTGCCGTAATGATAGTAGTTGGATGCATACTTTAATTTGATTCCTTTTTCTACAGAAAACTTGGTCAATTTAAATGATGAAAAGTATGTTGTGTTATCCAAAGAGATTTGGACACTCCAAACCTGGTTATGATGTGCTATTCAAGAAACTTTATTACCATTTAGTCATTTACTTTGGTCAGTGTTACCACTTCAGTCCATCGTGTAAAATAATTAGTAGCAACTAGAATACACTTGTGATTCTTGGATGAGTGAGGATTTATCTCATCGATAATATCCATCCCCCATTGTTCGAAGGGATCTTCAACAATGATAGGCTGAAGAAAAATAACTGCCCTGTGCTATCTTCCAGGAGACTTTTGGCAAGTTTCACAACTTCGAGAATAGGCGTGATCATCCTTGAATAATGTCAACCAATATTATCTAGCTCTCAATATCTTGTGAGTGGTGGCGTCACCCAAAAAATGGCCTCCAAATGGTCCATCATGCACATCTTTAAGAAATTTGCTAGCATCTTTCTTTTCAAGACAACGCAGTAGGACTCTGTCATAATTTTTTCTGAACAATATACCATGAACCAATTGATACTATATATATTTCATCCTCAACACTCTCTTTTGTTTGGAATTGATATGGTTCAGAGCTGTGCCATGCTGAATATTGTACTTGAGGTCATTGTAACACAAATTTTCAATTGATGGGACATAAGAAACTTGTTGAGTGTAGAGAGTTGGTTTCTCTTGCCACCCATCTTCTTCTTGATCTTCCGAATTTGTGATTTTAGTTGCCAACTTACAGAGGCCTTGACCTTTAATGATATTTTATAGTTTAAATTCAAGGTCATATTCCTATAGATCAGTCATCCAATTTCCTTGTCTCTCTCATAACTCCCTCTACATAAAGAGAGATCTGACCTCTGGGTGAGGGACAATCACTTTCGTATGGTTCTTCAAAATATATGGTCTGAACTATTTGATGTCTTTGTGGACAGTAAAATATTTCTTGTCCATCGATGGGTAATTTAGTTCAATACCTTGTAATTCAATTCTCATGAATGTGATGGGGCACTCATTCCCTTGCTTGTCCTTTTGTGTGAGCACTGCTGCAAGAGAGTGTTCAGAAGAAGAAATATACAACAAGAAGTCCTTAGTAAAATCTGGACTTTGTAAAGAAGGCACAACTGTTATGGTGGCTTGATATTCTCAAAGGACTCATTTTCAACATATTTCCATTTAAATTGAACATCTATCTTTATCACCCACTGAAGAGGCTTAACTATTTCGACAAAATTCAGAACAAATATTCTTACAAAATTGATCTTTCCAAAAAAGGACTACATGGAATTTTTGTTATGTGGTGGTGGGATTTGCATAATAGATTTAGTTCGTTTTGGGTCCATGGAAATCCCATCCTTAGAAATAACATGAGCCAACAAACTTCATTCTGAAACATCAAAGATGCTATTCTTGGGGTCTAAATTGATACCGTATTTTCTGCATCTTTCGAATATCTGCTTCAAATGTTTGGGGTCATCAACCCTTTGTTTTGAATAAATAGAAACATCGTCAAGACAGATCACCATGCTATGATTGATTAGACCTTTGAAATATATGTCCATTTCCATTTGAAAGGTAGCACCAATGCTTATTATATCGAAGGGCGTTTGACAATATGCATATGTTCCCCACTTGGTCCTAAAGGTGGTATTTAACCGTTATGGTTATGCTACGAGAACCTGATTGTAACCCAAAAACCCATCTAACAAAGAAAACATTTCAGAACCAAAGACGAGTTGATGGATTTGTTCCATAGGGGGAATTGGATAGTTTTCTTTATCGGAGGTCTGGTTCATATGTTATAAATCTATGCAAATTCTGATTTCCCCCGACTTCTTCCTAGAAGACACCATATTAGACACCCAGGTTGAGTGACAAACTTTGAAGATGATCTAGACATCTAACAACTTATTTAGTTCTTTCTGAATGAGTGATTCAAGAGTCAAATGTATTTTCCTTAACTTCTACTGAAATATATTGACACATTCTTTGATAGGAATCGTGTGTTGAATGATACTGGTCTCATAGGTATTCAAATATTCATATGTCCAGGAAAATACATCACTATTTCTCTTGAAAACTTGCATGAATGTATGTTTCTCTGTCTGTGAACAAAAAAATCCTAGATTGATGTATTTGGACTACTAAGGGGTCCCTAGGTTCACCATGAAATGCATCATTTTAGAGCTATTTGTTTTTGGATTCATTGGTTTCCTGAACTTAGTTTGAAGGTCAAACAACTTTTAAAGAGATAACACATTTCTTGGAATGCAATTTACTTTCACCTTACTTGTTTCATATCGATAGTTCTAAAGATATTTTTCATGTGCTCCATCATCTATTACAGAGTCTTGGAAGATGTCTGAGCTGGTAAGGAAATCTATGATCTAAGTATCATTTTTGAATACCCTTCAGTTCGTGACATTGTCTAGTATAGAAGGCCTAGACATAATTTCAACATAAAAACCATCATTAAGAGGTGTGAATTTAGAGGCTACATTCACCAAAATGTCTGCAACAACATTTTGAAAACGAGGTATAGAATCCATATTAAAATATTCAAAGGAATAGAGTAGGTTCCATACCTCTTGTTGATAACCTTTCGAGTGGGGAGATAGGCAATGAACAATGTTTCTTGTCCGACAATTATCTTTGAATCACCAAATACTCGAAGGAATTTTACCTTAAGGTCGATGGATTTTTTCAGGCCTTGGACCAAGGATTGATATTCAATGGTATTGTTGGTGCATTAAAAAACTAAGAGACATGATATGAGAGTTTTAAGATGTTCTAGATCAATAAGAATACATCCTGCCCCGACTCCTTCCTGAGATTTGGAGCTATCAAAGAACATAGTCCATATGTTAGTATGTATAGGTGGGTTAATCACACAATAAACTAATTGTTTTAATATAATAAAAACATTATCATCATTATGATCACATGGAAGGAGTTCAGACTAGGTGTTTGTTTGAATTTCATATGGCTAATTCATAACAACCATGTTCAATTTTTAAAAAACAATTACCCAAAAAGTATGGGTGAAGCTTACAAGCTCGTTCTTACCTTCAATTTCAATTACCGTATGTTTTATATGAGCCTCAATGTTCACCCATTTATTATTTGGATTACCTTTGTATGAGAGCCATAAGTGGGACCAATCTGTAGACAAATAACCTTGAAGCTTAACAAACCATTCCCTACTCAACAATAAACAATAGCTTTCTGGAATATCGTCAACAATAATGTCAATAAACCGATGAACTCTAGGATTAGATGCAAGTCTAATCATGACATCTTTAAGATCCCATATTATTTTAACATTTGACCTATCTAGTTGTATGATCCTTGTGGTAGTCAATTGTGGGACAATATTTATTCTTTGGCAGACTAAGTAAGGTGTTAGAACATTATAGAAAATTTCAAATAAAAATCAAATTTTGAAATCCTTTTGTTTCGGTCTTTTCAAAATAAATTTTGAAAACTTAGGAATATCATTTTTTAGAATACAAGATGTTTCCTTTACATCTTGACATGGTGCATCAAATACCAACCATTAAAAAATTAGCAGTCATCTGGATCGACAGTTCCCACGACTTTAGAGTTCTAGAATTTCAAAAAGGTTTAAGCAAAAGAGAAGTAAGAAGTTCACTTCGAGACTTCATGATTCGGGAGATCAAGCTCAAAATGTTCAAAGCCTTAAAAAATCCTGAAGTCGCAAAGCTCCGGATTCTCAAAGACATGAATTCCCGCAAAAATATTTTGAAATAAATCAACCGATGCGTCATATGCCACCTGCCAATATTTACTTGTGCTGACACGTGGCCCTCATTATTGAGCACCTTAGTCACATCATTCACACGATTTCAGGTGAAACTTGTCACTCAATTTTTATGACATGTCATCAATAGGGACATCATTACTGCCACATCACTCCAAGATATTTTCCCTCGGGATATCAATCAAGAAAAAATTCAAACAAGCGTCGGAGCACCCGAATGCTCGTTATAATAAATCACTAAATATTAATGGGATAAAAGGGTTTAGGTAGGTGTGATTAACGGTAAGTAATCACTCCACAAATTCAAACTTTAGGGAAACTCTATTCGCCGCTAATGGACACTCAGGAAGCCCTGGAGCTCCGGAGTCCCAGAGTTCTGAAGCACTTAAAGTTAAAGTAACCTTAAGCGGTGATCAATTAAAAAAAACAATAACTAAGGGTTGACTAATTGCTTTGTGAATTCGAACTTCGAGAGATATCTATTATTCCACATTCAAAACTCCCGAATGTCGAACCGCCGAAATACCTTATCTTAATTACGATCATTAAAAGTGTATTTAACATGGCTAGGGTAAAAGATTGGGAAAATATTGTGACCGCTAGGTAATAAATTTGACAGATTTGGTATGATTACTTTGTTAATAGATTAATAAGAGGATATTTAGTGATTAGCATTTCTTTAAATAAATATATTTCAAAATTCATATAATTTTACCATTAACATCCAAAACCTTCGCGTTCAGTCGTTTGAATTTACAGATTTTTACTTCTCATAGGAGGGTTAACATCAACATTTGGAAATCATGGCATCGCATAAAGCAAGAAAGCAACAAGATTCATTTACTGAGGAGTCAAGCCCAAATGCAGACATTCTTTCAGATACTACCTCTCGACTGACAGACATTATTAAATCATGGAAGCAGGTTTATGACATTTTAGGCAAGAATTTTCTCTCTGTTCTGATGATTAAGCTGGAGAAGGAGATGAGTCATTTTCAACCAAGATAATTCAGGTGGCTAAGTCAAAACTTCACAGAGTTGTGGCTCGGTCGAAATTAATGCCGTATACTGATATGATAAGCTGGGCCTTAGAGCATGTGGATATCCCGACGAGAACCATGTACAATCACCAGAAGAACATTGTCGGTTCTTTTTGACCTGAGGACATTCATGTAATGTAGAAATTAACCCCCAACCCCAAATATAATTATAATGCATCATTTATAATGAAGTTTGAGGATGATGAATGCAAAAAATATGGCATAAATATTCATGATATAGTAAAATCCCGGTGGGGAAATCAAAATAAATTCAAAACTGATAGCCATGATATATATATTCTACAACCTCTTGTGATGCCCATATTTTTTACATTTCCATGATGATTTGTAGAATGTTTGGAAAGAAATATCCTACGCACTTTACCATAGAGTGGGTTCCTATAATTCATGAAGTTGCTGAGGGATATACTTTTGATTGGGGAAAAATGCTGTCAGATAGCCTAGCTAAACAAATCGGGGATTACAAAACTCAGAAGTCTAAAGTAGAACATGCTCCTTTCTATATATCCACATAGATTATGGATGCAATTTGTTTCAGAACCCCATTTCCTCTTATGAATTGGAGCTGGACTCCGAATGTCACTGAACCCATACATTTCTATCATTCTAAATTATGGGAGGAAAATGCAAAGGATTCATTTTATGAAATTTGTCACAATGTGGTTACTCCAATTCATGAAATTATCTATGGTCGCCCCCCCCCGAAATTTCAGAACAAATTATTGGGAATTTAGGTGCCTTTGCAGATTGGTACGTTGAGGAAAGCTTCTCTTACATCAAAGTTTTTGGTTGTTTAAAATCTCCACATTCTCTTCCCAGATTCCTACCAGACATACTTGTTTGCATAGAAGTATCCTATCAAACAATTTCAACATGCATTACCAAAGAGATGAAGGCCGTACAGAAAAGAGTTTGGCCAACCTTTCCCATACATGTTGGTATATTCTCATTATCTGACTTTGGACATGCTAAGGTGGAGGCTTTGACCTTAGAAGAAATTAAATTGGTTGAAATTGAATACAAAAGGCATGATCCACATAGGGTATTTGAAAATCATTTAGCACAATTCAACATGAAGAGATACATCCATGAAGATTCGCCCTATGATGATTTTTTCAGAGGAGTTAGATCATATGATGAAGTTGTATCTAGATTTAAAAGACTTCCTCAAGAACAACAATCGGGTTTCCTCAGTTTTCAAAAGCACAGAAGGAACAACCTACCTAAAGTCTTGTAGGAAGAAAAAAGGCTTAATCCAACTTCACAGGTGGAAAAATCAGCAGAGCTCAAGCAACATGACTTGCCCGAAGACAAAACTAGGGAAGTGGAAAAGACACCAGAAACATTGTCCGAAGATGCAATAATTACAGGAATATCCATACCAGGTAAAAGTGATCAAGAATTATTTGCATTATTTGAAGCTTTTATGAAGCAGGGGTACAATTGTCCTCTGTCATTTCCAAACACTGAAACTCTAGTGAAATATACCACAAATAAAGGAGGGTCCACTTCACTTATTTCTGCCATACCATCTTTGACTCCCCTAGCAACAAGTTTTGCTTTACCTTGTTTAGAGGTTATCAATATAGACGACTTGACACCTATTGAGTCTAAAGATATTCCTTTGAATCAGATTTATTTTTCAAGAATAAAAGGAAGACTACCATACGAAGGGAATCTCGACAAAAGGAGGGAGGAATTACCATAAAACAAAAAATGATATATGATGGACATGGACAGAGTGACCTTGAATTCAAAAAAGAAGTTGCAGATTCACTAGGAGATTTTGCAACTGCTAACTTGTGGTCAATGGATAATTTGAGAAAACAACTTGACCAAAAGAATATTTTGATTGAACAATCACATAATGATATGCAACAGATGGAAGTGATTACCAGAGAACACATCTACTGTGGTCCATATAATCGGAAGTTTGTTCAGCTACAATTTTTCCTCTGTTTATACTGTGAGTAAAACAAGACTTGTATCTGTGAGAATCTCCTTATTTAAATTCTTCTTTAAAAGACTCATCTTAAATAATTCTTCCACTACGGATAAGGTAAGATTTATCAATATTGGATACCGTACTTTATTTTTACATTTTTTGTTAATCAATTCTACTTTTCATATATTCAATATTTATAAAAGACTCAAAGAAAGAGACACTGCCTCTACGGTTTCTAATCATTAAACTCATTTGAAGTTTCATCTTAAAACTGAAGGTAGAAAAACACTATAAAAAAATTTCTGTTAAATTTTGGATGCCTGACATTATTCTATGAGCCTAAAGTCAATTTCAGGAATAACATAAGGCATGATGTTGTAAGATGCACTATAATCCACTAAGTAATTATGTGCATTGAAATTAACAATCTCATATGTGAGTAGTGTAACGACCCCAATCGTTACGACTACAAGCGAAGCAGAAGGTGCAATTTTTTTTAGGCAGGAAGGAAAAGACGACAATAGTTGTACCACACACCCTAATAGGGAACACATGCACGCAGATAAGGCTACGGACAACAACGACTCAACACGCTAGCACATCGAGTAATTGGGTGAAACATGCGAAAATCAAGACAGATGGAAACGACTACCCACCCGACACAACCACGACAACGCCTACAATCTAAGGGACAACATCAACCCCTGACACAATGACCTCGACGACCAATAACTAGATACCTCTTTGGCGCACAAACCAAACCAGTCTAAACCTTCCATCCAACAAAATCCCACTAGCCTGAAATCCAACTTGCACACCCGAACATTATACGACGTCGTTAGACGAAGACGCTCTAATATACATGAAGCACAATACGCCGGGTGGCTACACGATACCTTGAATTTGCGCAACATCTAGAAGTAAGTCAGTAATAAATTTATCATCAAGGACTCAATCATCACATAGTAACCGGTCTCTAACTACAATAAAAACCTATAACATCTTCCGATATCACATATCTTCCCTTCAAGTTTTTATAATCCCCTAACTTATTATAAGTCCTTAAATTTTTCCAAATCAATTTAAGCAAGGAACCAACCAAGAAGGGGACTTCTATTTAAATTATCCTTCATTAAGAACAAGACTAGACGAGTCAATTAGAAGATTCCAATTCTTATTTTAAATGATCCCTTCATAACCTCTATTAAAATTTTCATTGCAACAGTCTACTATACTCTAGAGTTGAAATAAAATTTCATCACCTCTACTATAAACATGAACTCCATCAATACTACTATTATCCATAAATTAAATCAACCCATAGACTCCACTAAAATCTGGAAATTGAAATGAGTTTCATCAACGCTATTATAATCCAGAAATTAAAATGCACCCATAGACTCCACTAATATCTGGAAATTTAGTTTAGTACAACACACTATAATACAAGCCATTTCAACCATTCTACTTAATCTAGAACCAAATTAAATTCCAAGAAATTCCCCACGGTTCTAGCAGTGTTAAGCCAATGTTAATGAGAAGCGTTATAAAACAAGACGTCTACAACCACGACTAAACAAGGACGTCATTCAACAAGGGCATGATACAACTAGGACGTTATACAACAAGAAAAATAAACAACCTTAAGGAAGGGCATTATTCAACAAGGATTAAAATCACAATTTCTTACAGTAAAAAAATAAACTCTACAGTAAAGTCATTAATTTGATGGCAGTAAAACATTAAATGGTTGTGTTAAAGTTGCGTTACAGATCCAGGTTTTAACTGCAATTTAATTAGCAAATCCATTTGTCTGGGTAGTAATAAATAATTTCAAAGGCAATAAAATCTGCTTATTATAAATGCAAATCAATCATCTATAAATTTACTATGTGGTATTAGTTAATTCAATAGCATGGAATTTGAGTAGTAATGTTTGAATTTCGAATGTGATTAGCTACCAAACAACTCGCTACAACCGTGAACCTTGAGGTCGTGATCACTATACTGTCCAAACCATGCATCGATCATTGTCCATTAGCAAGTGACCTTGCTGTCTATTAGATCAATGAAATCACTGTCTCATCCACACGGGGTATCACTATATAATAAAGGGTAAAACGCTATGTGAGCGCTCAATAATATAACACATGAAATAAAGTTGATGTCTGTATAATTTGGTGGCTGGGAAATCATATAGCTGCATAAACTCGCAGTCAATATATATAAACAAAAACGCTAGCATTCATTAGTATTAACGCTAAGAATTTCAACAATCAAAGAGCTGGGAAAATAACATTAAATATTCACTGTCATTCCAAAGTAAAATTTTGATATATATAAATCTCTATGCTCAATAAAATTCGCAGTAATAATCTAAAACAAAGAGTAGTTATACATTTAAGAGGTGTTGTCTGTCATAAATTAAAATTGGTAGTGATGCTTAAAATCGCTATCCATTATTACATACCCAAAACACAGCCATGTCAAACACTGTCCATTTAAAGGAATCCATAGAGTTACATATGCTAAATGTTGAGTTACACCATGGAATTGGCCGAGTTAAAAACATGACAAATGCTGAGCCACAAACTAGAAATCATAGAGTATAAAAATGATATCGCCGATAACGCAGATTCTCTCAGAAAATCGTGTGTAAGATTTGGGCATTTATGCCATTAAAATCATGAGCAAGAACTGGGCCTTTAACTTCATAAACAAGAAAGCACATAACAACAATATGACCACGTCAATGGGTTCGGTGTATGTGATCTTAAGCAATGATCTGAATGTCGGAGAAGAAAAATTTATATTAACATCAAGGGTAACACCAATTGATCAATCATGAAGCAATTCATGGGCATTTAAAAACCACGTTTTTGTTGAGATAAAATGCCAAGGAGTCGATCCGAGATGAAGCGCATAGAGAATATTTCAAGAAAACAAAGGTGAAATGAAATACATCGTTGATTTCTAGGTTGGATTATGTGCAGGGATAAAGGGATGCAGAGGTAATCAATCACAAAGAAGCACAAGAAAAATCATTCAGCCAAGAATCAATCAACGCAGAGAATGTAAGGGTATATGGTTGGGCAAAACATCCTTCGCTCATCATCCACGCACAGAAAAGTAGGGCATTAGGATCTATAGGTCTATTAACACCGAAGTGACGACCGTCGATCTGACTCCTGGTCGTCTGCTCAGGCGTGGACTGATGATCTACGGTTGAGGACGAAGTATAAAGCACAAACTCTTCAAAAAAATCAATAAAACCAATAGGATAGTCACAACATTCAGGGATCGATTGCCAAGGGAATCAATTCAAGCAACGAGCTTAAGGCTATGGTGAATTTAAGTTCTTGATTAAATTTCTAAGTAAAACACTTTCTTTACACAACTAAAAGTACAGAATGAAAGCACAAGATCAATATTAATCTACCATTCAAAATAAATGCTTGCGTACCGTAGCCCAAGTCGATCGCTCCAAGTCGTTGTCTCGTGCGCTCCATCCAGCTCCCGCTTGCCGACCGATGAGACTTCACCGGTACCTCCCAACCAACACTAGGGGTAATCTTCTTCCCCATTAGCCCCCCAATCCGTAAAGGGGCCACGCACACTAAACCAGAGAACAACTAGCTCCCAACTCGCCTCACAAGGCCGAGATACCACTCCTCACAGAGATGGGTATCCCAACTCCCACAAGGCAAGTCAATCAAATCAAAAATTTTGCAGCATAACGTTACGCATAAAGGAAGAGATCCATCCTCCTCCTCCTCCTCCTCCCTCCTTTATTTAGAGTTTCTAATTGTTTTCTTTCCCAATTTCCCATTTAATTTAATGTTCAATAATTTAATTCAGAAAAATCCTCCCCGTACACATGTCACCCATCCCCTTCATTGCACCATAAATTAATTTAATTAGTCCTATTTCCTTCACCTGCCTAAAAGCATTCCTAGATTCTCTCCTAGGTGTCCCCATATTCCCTTACACATTTTAATGACTTACGCCCTTACTAAATTCCTAGTTGAGTTCAATTTAGAAAGTTCTTAAAGGCAAGGTTCCTTACTAAGTTAGTCATTTTTCTTTTTTCCTTATGTTTCCCCTTTTTCCCTTAGTTTCCTAATTCTTTTAAGTTTCCCTCTTTTCCCATTTTATCTAAAACTCAAATTAGCAAGTGTAGAAAAATACCTTTTCCCCCTTTTTCTTTTTAATTAATAAATTTTTGATTATCATAAGTAACAAAACAATTATTTCATTTTTTAAAAATTACTCCCCCAAAGTAATTTGATTTTTTATAAATTAATTGAATTGCTTACCCCCTTCTTGTCACATGTTTAATGATGATTATTAGTATTGTTTATTTATTTTTACCGCAAGTATCACTTAGACCTAGATTTTATTTTCCTAGGTTGGGCGACATTTTTTATTAGGGAAATTGTTTTTAAAACTTTATGGTCACATCATTCATTCTAATGCCATCTAGGTTTATTCATTTATTAGTTAACAACATGACGTTCCCTTCAGGATGCACTAGGTGCTCCAAGGGTGCCACTCGCCTCATTCAATTTCCCTTGCGCGACATGGCCTTCAGGAAGCACTACGTGATCCAAGGGTTCCACTTGCCTCTTTCCATTTTTCTTGCGCGTAATGCCCTTCAGGACGCACTACGTTCTCCAAGGGTGCCTCTCGCTATTTGACTGACTTGGTAGACATAAAAAAACCCTGGAGTCAATACTCCGCCAGGTGATCTCATGGGAAACTAAGGGCCTCTAAGGAATAAGGCCCCTGCCTTATTGCACACCCCTTAGAATCATCGTAAGCAACTGCCACAGTCTACCCTCACGACATCATGGTCCTTCTCGAACTAGGTAGTCGTTAACCTACATTTCGAGCGATGATGAGAGTGCTAGTAGGCTGTGGCAGGGTTGCTGTCCACACCTCTCCCTCAACATCTCTGGTAGTCATGTGCGGCCCCTCTACTCCACATGTGAGTCTGGTCGGAAAGCTGTCGTCAGCTTGCATCATCAATGAATCATGTCAAAATAAAATCCATAATCATAACATTTAATCAGATGCACATATGTCATATATACACAATCAAACTCCAATAGTCCACTCCCTGACTCGATCTAGAGTCCAAGGGTTTCATCAATGCCTCTGCATCCTCGAGGTTCAAAATCCTGCACACTCAGGAGAAACAATTCAATATCACCTGTGTATATCAATATAACAAAATAACATGTCATCATATCATAATGCCTCATAATCACAATCAACAACCAATAGTATAATAATCCGGATCACTTGCAAGCAAGTGTCCTCATAGAATAAGTTCACTCATTGTGCGCAAGAGCTGGATGTTACATACACCCCCTCTTGGTCTAAACTTCATCCCGAAGTTTCACAGTATATAAGTGCTGAAATAATGTTTATCACAGTATCATAAGTATATCTATCAAACAAAATGGAAACTATTGGCGCATATCATATGAGTCCTCCCAGGTTGCTGAGTGCAGACTATGGTTGTCCCACTGGACCTTGACTTGATCTACTGTTCGATGCCATTGCTGTCGAATGCGATGATTCAGGATGCGGATCGGTTCAGCCATGAGCGCCCCCTCGCCTGATACCTGCAAGGAACTCATGTCAATAACATGTGTAGGATCACTAATATAATGTCTCAAAACAGATACGTGAAAAACATCGTGCATACGCCTCAAAGAATCAGGCAATGCTAGTCGATAGGCCATGGGCCCCTTCCTCTCCACAATATCAAAAGGTCCCATGAACCTAGGAGAGAGTTTAGCTCCCTTTCCAAATTTGATCGAACTCTTATGCGATTTTACCCATAAGAAGACTCAATTGCCAACTTCGTAACTACAGTCGACATGCTGCGCACTGACATAACTCTTCTAACGATCTCGCTCTTCTTTGATCCGTTGTCTTATTGTTAGCATTTGATCTTCCATTTCTTGGATTGCTTCTGGTCCCACCAGGACCCTATCCTCAAGCCGCTCCCAACTCAAAGGCATCCGACATGGTCGCCCGTAAAGAAACTCGAAAGGCGCCATCTTAATGGTTCTTTGGTAACTGTTGTTATATGTGAATTCCACCGGTGGCAATAATTCTTCCCAACGCTTCTGTTGGTACATCACGTACATGCGCAACATGTCTTCCAAGTTTTGGTTTGTTCCTTCGGTCTATCCATCAGTCTCCGGGTGATACACATTACTAAAGTTAAGTTGGGTTCCCAAGGCCTTTTGGAAACTAGTCTAAAATCGTCCGGTAAACACCGATCCTCGATCATATATAATCCTCTTAGGCATGCCATGTATCCTCGTAATCTCACTGATGAAAACTATAGCCATGTCAGGTGCCTGATACGTCGTATGCACAAGAATAAAATGAACACTCTTTGTTATATTGTCGACTACCACAAAACGCGAGTCATGTCTCCTTGTCGTCAGTGGAAATCCAACAATGAAATCCATTGAAATGACTTCCCATTTTGATTCCAGAATAGCATGTGGCTGTAGTAATCCTAATGGATGTTTATGTTCAGCCTTTACCTGCTGACATTCTAGGTAGTTGGACACATAGTTGACTATGTCTGCCTTCATTCCTTTCCAGAAGAATAAGGGTTTAAGGTCTGCCTTCATCTTTGTGACCCCCGGGTGAGCCATGTACACTACTCTGTGAGTCTCATTTAGGATCAAACTCCTCAACTCGTCGTTTGGTGGCACGTAAATTCTATTTTTAAACCTCAATAATCCATTTTCTTCAAATGTAAATCCTTCAAATATTGGTACCATCATTGTCTTTTGTCTCATAAAATCCTTGACCTCTTTGTACCAATCATCATCGTGCTGTAAATTTAGAATTTTTTCATGTAGATTCATCTAAAGAGGCAACACCGAAAAGATGCGTGGTCTCCGACTCAATGCATCTTCCACTCGATTCACTGTTCCTTTTATGTAAGTAATCTCTAAATCATATTCGCTAAGAAATTATGACCAACGTCGTTTTCGCACGTTCAGGTCACTTTGTGTAAAGATGTGTTATAGTCCGAAATGCCTCCGTGCATTTCTTGGTCCAAACAAATTTTATGTTCTTCTTTTGAAATTTCGTAATTGGATTTTCTATCTTTGAAAATCCCTTGACGAATCGTCGATAGTATCCTACAAAACCCATGAAGCTACACACTTCTAGGACATTCATCGGTGCAGGACATTCCATAATAGCCTAGGCCTTTGCTGGATCCATGACGATACCTTCGCCGGAGATGACATGCCCTAAGTAGTGAATCTTCGATTGATAAAACGAGCATTTGGAAAATTTCCCATACAATTTGTGCTCTTGTAGACACTATAGTACCAAGCACAAGTGATTTTCATGATTCTCCATCATCTGAGAGTAAATCAAAATATCGTCAATGAATACTTGGACGAACTTGTCCAAATACTCGCGAAACACCCTGTTCATCAAAATCATAAATACCCTTGGGGCGTTTGTCATTCCAAACGGTAAAATAATAAACTCATAATGTCCAAACCTTGTCTTAAAGGCGGTCTTAGGGACATCATCCTCCTTGATCCGTAACGGGTGATAACTTGATCGCAATTCAATCTTAGAAAACACCGTCGCACCCTTCATCTGATCGGATAGATCATCAATCCTCGACAATGGATACTGATTCTTGATCATTGCCTTGTTCAATTGATGGTAGTCAATGCAGAGTCTCCACGACCCATCCTTCTTTCGTACGAAAATAACAGGAGTGCCCCACAGTGACACACTTGGACGAATAAGTCCCAGGTCCAACAACTCCTTCAGTGGCATTCTCAACTCCCGTAACTTTAGGGTTGACATATGATAAGGCGTTATCGCTATTGGTTTAGTCCCCGATTTTAGGTCTATGTTAAAATCCAATTCCCTCTCTAGAGACATCCCAGGTAACTCCTCCGGAAAGACGTGTGCAAACTATCTCACCACCAGAAGGTGTTCTAGACCTTCTTCTACTCCTTTTTTGTTTAACGCAAGGAACACATAAAGCTTACACCCCTTGCACATGCTCTTCCGTAACTGCAAGGAAGAGATGAACCTCAGGGAAACTACCTTGTTCCGACCTACAATTACGCATCTCTGTCCCTCATCATCGACCAAGCTCAACAATTGAGTATCACAGTTTTGTCTTACAGTTGAGTATCACCTCATGCAATTCCAACTAGTCCATACCAATCACGACGTCATAAGATCCTAATATCATGACGTATAGGTTGGACCTGGTGAAAAACTCTCCCAGTTTAAAGGTACAACCCGTAACCTTTCCTCCAACCTTCTATTTGGCTCTTGAAGCCATCTCTACAGAGCTAAATGCATCATATTCGACTACCTTTACCTTAATTCTTTTTAGCGCTGCCCTAGAGATGAAACTCTCGGTAGCACCAGGATCTATCATAATACTAAGGGTATGGTCAGTGACATGTTGAGCACAAAACACACCCTAAAAGGTCTGGGACCATTTCCTTTTGGGTACCACCCGATATTTTACATTTTTGACTATTTTCGCTTCGGTATGAAACTGATACTTTCTCTTATCTTATGTGTTTCATGTTTGAATTAAGTAAAGTTTGCTTAACCATACAACAAAGAGTCATCTTAACTTTCAAAGGGATTTAACAACTACTCTAAGTTTGACATCGGTAAAAGTCAAAGATGACAAAATCGTTTGAGAAGTCAAAGTAGCTGAGTGCTGACCTTCATCAGCGTCGGTCGATGAAAGATTTTCTTTATGCGAACAAGCCTCGACAGGGACTTTACCAAAGACTGATTCCTTTGGCTTCGACAGATAAGTATAATAGTAAGTGCCACGCAAATATAATAATGACTTCACCGACCACCGAACCCCGAATTGTTTCCGAAGATGAAAGTTTATGACCCGCTGATAGACTATGCACATGAAATTTCTCCCAATCACCAATCCCTGATATCATCGATGTCAGAAGTTTTATCAGAAGGATAGTATCGGGAGTACACACAGATACTAGATGACCCCCAATCCATTCACTGGGTAACGTGATGTGTTAACCCCTAAATGTGTTAGGTACGCCACATTTACAGTTATTAGTTAATTCGTGGATCATGCATTAGTTACTGATTCATGTGTGGATAAAAAAGAACTGTTAAACTCGCCGATACAATGCATCTCCATCCGTGCCTCTGCCGTCAACCAGTCAAGATTTATCCGCATAAATCCGATAGTGGTTTATTTTAAATCTGCATTCATTACTCGTATTAAATAATTGATATGAGTGATAGTATCTCCCCAATTATATCCTTTTCATTCCATTGTGTGTGATCCCATTCTGCGCAACAAGAAATTCAGAATAGACAGAAGAGTGAAGCTAATAGTTCGGAGGAAGCGTCCAAAGTCCAGTGAGTATTAAATAATTATCTTAGAAAGAATTATAGGTATGAGTCCGCTTAATGATTTTACACTCCATTTTATATGTTCTCAACCAATGCTGCTCTGTATATGTTTTTAAAGGGTGGGTTTTAATTGCAAGGACAATGCCTTCGAAGAATCCTTCCACCAGGAAATCACCAAGAGCGCCAAAGCTACAAGAACTAGAAGTAGGAGAGGGATCCCCATGAATAGTTGCAAGACAATTAGAGTTCCCTCCCAAGCCCGTCTCTGTAATTAAGACCATCACCAAGGAGCCCTTTGTCCAGCCCCCAACATTCGAAGATACAGAGGCGAGTATTGGAGCTAAGACAAATTTTCTTCACTGGGAAGAAGTGTTCAAGAAAATCAAGAGGGAATAAACCCTCGAGTATACCCCACACAATGACCCTTAGATAAGGAAGCTCGATGATAATGTCCTCCCAAATATTCTTAGGGCTTATTTGCATATGGTGGCAAGCTGGTCTCTGGTCTTTCCTTGCATTGAGCTCTTGAAGTGTCTTATTGACCACATTGATGCACAAAAATGTATGATTAATGATGATAACGAAAAATACGTCATGGGTTTCCTACCATCAGAATTTCAGAGTTACTACAAGCTCAAGGACTCTAAGCTAAAACTGAGCACTGATTTTGTCCTAAGTTTCTATGCATCACACGATACCAGCAAAATCATGGCATCTTGGTGGAGGGAAGACAAAAAATTCACAAACCAGACTTCTGGCTGGTACCCAACAACCAATCTCAGGGAGCCATACATATATCTCATGGCTCTACTTTGTAGGTTACATGGGGAGAAGGACTGCTCCCGATTTTCAGAAGCTTGGATGCCTCTAGCTTTTACAGTCTCCATTTCAGGCACAGGCTTCAATTGGGGTGCCATCATCTCCAAATAGCTGAGCACCTGCATAAGACAGGCTCAGGTTCCAAAGGAGGGAGATACCCCTGCCTTCTACATGGCCTCGTACCTATTGCAAGCCATCTACACTAGGAACGCTTTCTCTGGGATGAACCTAAATTGGCATTCTTCGGAGCTCGCAGTCCATGTATACTTCAACATCTTATGGGAAAACAGGTACAAGAAATCCTATGCTATTATCTATGATCAATTTATTGCACACATTTACTTTTTTCTCTTCAGGAAAGAATTACCTAGGTTGTCAGACGAAGCAAAGAAGGTTATAGCCAAAATTGGTCACTGGTATTTAGATGAAAGAGAAACCTACATCAAGATTTTCGGCACCACGGGGTCACCCCACTTATTACCCATCTATGTTCCTGACTGACTAGTGTTAGGGGAAATTTTCTATCAAACCATTCTGCAGGGATACAAAGCAACTTTAGTAAAGGACAAGAAGCGAGATTTCATACCGTATGGGTTTCATATTGGCTTCTGCATGGTCAAGGACATCATGCATGGTAAGCAACTTGGGCTAGGTCAGTTAGAATTTTGGTTCCAAAATGGCCGATTCCGCAAACATGATCCCAAGGGCCTTGTTTTACAACATGCGTCATAGGTATCATCTTGTTGGCCTTATGCCCATTACTGATTCAAAGATGAAATTTTCACTGAAAACGCTCAAAACTGGGATCAGGTGGTGACCAGGAAGGATGATCCTTGAGGAACCAGGTTTAAAGCTATGAACTATGAAGAGCAGGCAATGTATTTGGAGTAGGCAATTCAAGAAATTGGCCGACACCTGGCAGGAGCAGTAGAATATGAATTGGAGGAAGGAATAAGTGATCCCCAAGAAGACATTGAGGCTGCAGGAGCTCATCAGGAATCCTTGGCACAAATCAGGGATCTCCCTGAAGATCAAACTACACAAGTAAGGGGCACACTTTTATACCAAAAAACTCAGCTACTAATGAAGTGAATGCAATATGACCCGTACCTTATCATAAGACTTGTGATTTCAACTACCGTCCAAAGAGCCCTGACAGAGTCAAGCGATCCTAGTACCACAGTTCCCGATAACACCAATGGGTTAGGCAACCCTAAATCTACAACATTGCCTATCAATCCCTTGGAAGGAGAGGCATCTCAACCAGAGACAGGCTGGGTGTTGATAGAAACACAAGCGCCCAATCCCTTGAGCACACTTATACACATATACAACGACGACGAGAGTCCAGAGCTCGCTCGCTCGACCTCGGTGCAGGTCCAAGAGGAAGAAGGTCCCGAGAAAACCCCTTCCCCTGAGCTCGAGGTTCAAGACAAGCAGGTCTCACAAAAGGAAACATATGCTGAAGGTGGCCTCGACAAAAAAGAACCCGATTAGCCAGAAACCAAAGAGAATCCAAATGATCAACTTGAACCGAAGGATACTGAGAAATGATCATCACAAAAGGAAATTGAAAGTTCTACAACCGATGGACAAGTAAGCAACAAACATGTACCCTACATCTCTATTTCACCCAATATCCAAATCTCCAACGAGCGACAAATAGAGGTCGGGTCCACAAGACAAAACAATGAGGTTCAAGAGCCCACTCTTGAACATGTATACATCACGGGTGGCCTGGGAGACAACCTCACATGGGGTGATCAATAGATACTAGAGCCGGTAGACGAGGTAGCAGACATCTATGTGATCTCCTATGATCAAAAGAGGAAGGCCATCGTTCAAAGGACCGAAAAGAAGCGAAGGATCACTTTGGATCAATCCATCTTGATTACCACGGAGGAGAACTTAATCAACATTGCAGACGACTGTGCGTCTGAACTAATCGGTGTAGGAAAATCCCTCTTAGATGCCGCCCAGGATAGAGCTAGTAGGGATGAAAAAGAATTGGCTGACACCTTGAAGGATCTCGAACACCTGCGCCATCTTGCCGAATACTATAAGGGTGCTACGCAGACCGCGGTGTATCTAAAAGATAAGTTCGATAGAGTTTACAATGATTTCAATAAGGAAAGGCACCTGTTAATCTTGAATGTAGCTGAATTCTAGGAGGACGCTCTCATGGAATTCACGACATGTAAGGAGATGGAGCGATGGTATGAGAAAGCGCAACAGGCGGTAGAAAGGCTCGAGTACATTAAGGTAGTCCAGTCGGTCCGAGAGAAGGAAGAACATGGAATTTAGCTTGTGGGTAAACACAATCTTAATCGCATGAAGCGATCGGTTGAATACTGGGCTAAAATGTCTCAAGAACCACATAAAGAAATCCAAGGATAATGGACCAGATGCCAGAAGCACTGGGATAAAATCAATAAAATAATGAAGTACATCGGGCTACCCGAGTTCGTCACCCATGATAAGTTTATCGACCTAAGCGAAGTGGTCAAGTTATATGCTGAACATGACTCACTTTGGACCGAAGAGTTCACAAAGATAACTGACGCAAGGCCAGGGAAAGTACAATAGTTCGCATAACATCCAATTAGAGCCCAAACCATGCTTCAACAATTAAACTTCAGTCTAACAAAGTATCGGGCGCATGCAACAGACATCAAGGGTATATACGCAGCTCCAATGGAACAACACAGATTTCCATGGGCCAACACTTGTGAAAAACTATTTATCAGCTGGTCTGAATATGAAAAGAGTCACCCTTTTCAAGAAACATCTCAGGTGGACTGTTGAAGAAACTGTTAGATGATAATGCCACGTGGCAATTTTTTGTTTATTTCAAACTATACTTAGCCATTAATTTTGGTTGAATTTTATATTATAAATAAGGACATCGACCAATTAGTTAAGGGTCGATGGTTGTTGTAAGAACTCTTTGTTTTATGGTTGTTGATAACTATTTTGAGACTGCTATAAACTAAGAAGTCCTTCTGGACCAAAGACAAGCTATTTTCATCATATGTATGTGATTCGAGTCAGAGAAGAATTAATTCCTATCCTGTTCCAAGAATGATGCATTAAATGAGTAAGAGCAATTAATTCTGTTGTCAAGTTATCTGGTGCAATGTTTTGATGTTATTTGCTTTAATGATGAAGATAAAATCATTGTGTTGTTATGTGATGAATTTTATGGTAGATGAATTATTTTTCTTACCATGATCTTGATTACATATGTGTTTTTTTTTCTGTTAATTAGTTTTCTCAGATAGTAATTGGGTGCTCATTTGGTTAATGTATTAGTACTAGGCCCTTTGGCATAGAATCACTGTCTGCATGTTTTAACAACGGGTTATCCCAAGCTCGACCTCTTCCCAATAGTTAAAACTTTGTCATGTTATTTTTCAAGTTGGTTTATACTAGCTTGCATCTCTCATACCATCCCCACCCAAGAGTAGTACAGAAAAATAACCATCTTAACTAAAGGAAGAGCCTTCACAAGAAAATGTAAAGCCCATCAATAAATCGGCTAGATCGTAAGATCTGGAGAACCATTCTATCTTAAACACTGCAGAGTCTAATTGGGCCTCGGTGGCAGGTTTGGTTCCTGCTGTTGAGTCAAGGGATTTAAGACCCATCAACATAAATGGTGCTAGAAGGAGGGCCTGAGACTGAATGGCTAAATATATATGTTATCTATCATTTCAAACAACCTACAGATTTGTAACAACCCACATGCATGGCTAGTCTGTCGCAAGAGAACCCACACACACTGAGTATTCCCTAAATGGATAGCTCACCCCAGCACGAGGAAGAAACTTTTCACCTTGAAATACCTTACGCCCTTCCTCACGAGGAAGTGAATCAGTTTCGGAGAATCACTAGAGCCTATGCCCGAAAAAAACGGTGCGTTGTCCTTAGCTCCTATCCTTCCTCGAAGAAAAAAAAAAAGAATACCAATGGTTAGTATTCCTAAATAAGTTTTTGTACACTCCGTAGAAGACTTGATAGATTTCACGATTACTGAAATCCAAGAACCTCTTGATCTAATACCCGAAACCCCAACCAACAATATCTTCGAGCCAAAGGATTTTTCGAAAGAAGAGGAGCTCAACTCAGATTCTGAATATATGGAAGGTAATAATGATCATGGGGAGGAAAGGGAAATCCCCCTTCAAGACAACCAACCTTGGTTCGTCGGAGATACCATGGCCGTCCCTGGACGAGTACATAATCTTCCCCAACACCCGGAAAATATTCTCCCCAAGTATGATCCTGAGACTTCAGGTTTACCTGAAGATCATATCAAGAAGTTCATAATTGCGATCAGGCTGATGAAAATTCAATATGAATATGTAGTCTGCAGACTCTTTCCCTACATGTTTGAAAATTCTACTTCCACGTGGTATTTTAATTTACCAGTAGGATCTATAACCAGCTGGATGAAGTTCCAAAAATATTTTTTAGACAAATTTGCGGAAGAAACTACTACAGGAGCCCTGATGGATGAGTTGTTCGCAGACACCATGACCCCAAAAGAGAGGTTCAAGGATTTCAATCAAATATTCATGACCATTTTAAACAAATTCCAGCCCGCGACGAAACCAACTCAAGAATTGCAAATTGAGGTTTATGCCAACACGCTTCCAACTTGTATTTCTATGTTTGTGAAAAGAGCCGCTAAGAAAACCCTTGCAGAGAATTTTGAATAAGCCAAGATGATAGAGTTCCAGATGAAAGGATGTAAGGAAGGCCATGCTTCTTTATCAAAAAGAGAGACCCAACCCCCTCCTAGGAGATGACACCTTTTAACTGGACCGTCGGGGAAACCGGCCGAACAAAATCCCGACAAGGGTAATGAAGATATAGAGGATCTGCAACACATGGTTAAGAAATTATCAAATGAGATTATAGACATGAAGAGAAGCGCAGGGGAGGGAAACCTAGGCCAAAGGCCCTATAATCCTTTCTTTAAAAGAAACCCACCATTCAAAGAAATTAAACCTCCCCCAGCCAACTTAAATATTGATCTAGGGAACATCACGTTTGATTCTTTATGCACGTATCACCAGGAAAACCACTCCAAAAGAAACCGCCCCCAATGGGTACATTCCATGAATTTGATGGCCAATCGATCCCTGGATGAAGTCTCCCTAACCGAACAACCAAGTAGTTCAGCTATCAATAGTACCAATCAGGAAGAGATTGATCCACCATGAGACACGTCCATGCTGATATGGGATCCCGACCTGATCATGCCTTCCAATGACTTATTTGAGTCCTAGGAATGACTCGCAGAATTCTCAGCAATACAAACGTGTAGTAAGGGTCCGCCTGGATCGAAATATGCCAACGCCGCCCAGGTATCAAAGAGTAAGGCAACTCCTGATCGCCCAAAAACACCTTCCACTTTCGACAAGAATCCTATAATAAATCACACCTAGGAATCACCCAAACTAGATTATAACATGGTCGAAGATTTGAAAAAGTTAAGGGCCAACATATCTGTTATGGACATGTGTAGGATCCCCCAGTAGAAAGAATTTTTGATGCAGGATCTGAACTCCGTAGGAAACCCGACAATGATAAGCGATCTGGAAAGAAATATGTCTTCCACCGATCCGGTGAGTAAGCCGACTATGAACACTTTTTCGGGAGATAGGAGGGAAAATCCCTTTGTTCCACCTTTCCTCCTGACATTTGAAGTCTTCAACCGAAACCTTCACAATTGCTTGGTATATTCTGGGGTGTCCTCCAACGTGATGCCCTTGGCCATTTGTAATAAGTTAGGAACTTTTCCTCTCAAAAGTGATAAGCATGTTATACAATTAGATAGAATCCGAGTCAAGGTCATGGGAGAGCTCAAAGATGTGATGATCATTTTAATGACGCATACTAATTTTTTGCAAGTGATTGACATAATGTAGTAGATATCCCAGAGGCATATGGGCTATTGCTAAGCCGAGATTGGTCTGAAAAGATCAATGGATATTTTAGTACAGATTGGGCACACCTTTGGCTACCACTGAAGGGATACAACAACATGATCATGATCGATAGGGAGAAATATCTAAAGCATACAGTCACTGATCTCGAAACCCCGAATGAACCCGCATCCATAGACTTTCCTGTGTTGGGTAATTATTCTTGTGATTCCCATTTTGAGAACTTTTCTTCTCTCCTATATAATTTTCCATTTACTCAAAACTCTAAAATGATTTTCCAAGAAGAATCACTGATGCCGACAAGAGACTCTCTCTTCTTCCAAAACTCCGCACTTGGAATTATGGGAGAAAAGATTGGAGAACAAAACATTAAAGAGGAAATAGAAAGGAGCGACTGTCGTTCACTCATTTGGACCCTCTAATTTGATGGATCTAAATCACAAGAAGGGTCAGGAGCAGGGTGCATCCTCATCGACCATAAAGGTAAATGTCATTTCATGTCCTGTAGACTCGAATTCGAATGTACCAACATCACTATCGAGTATGAAGCTCTTGTACAAGGGTTAAAGAAAGCCATAGATCTAGATGTCAAAGAATTGAAAGTTTTCAAAGACTCTGAAATTATTGTTAGACAGGTAAGGAATAATATACACTGCAATTTGCCTCATCTTAAGAACTAACAGCAGGAGGTGCATAGGTTAATATAGTGCTTTGAGGCTTTCAATATCACGACGATTCCTAGGGAAAATAATATTCTTTCCGACTCCTTAGCCACAACCGCTTCCATACTGTCACCTCTAGAATATTATGAAGCCTTCCGATTCACTGTAGAACTTTTCTACAAACCATCAGTATCTAATAACATTTATAATTGTAAAGTCTTTGAGGGATATGAACACATCATAAACTTCTTAACCAACCAAGACAATTTCAAATATCTCGCTATTGATGATGAAGAGTTCCAAGATAAATCAACAGGAACCGATCTTCGGACAAAACCAAAGGCTCACACAATCCCAAGGGGGGTAGCTAATCTAGAGAATCTATTTGATCTTAAGGAACGATTTAGAGGACCTAAAAACACAAAGACTGGTAGCTCTTGCCCCCTCCATGAAATTGTAAATCTTGGAACCCCCGAGAGAACCCGACGAATGTGAACCTCGACAAAACCATATTTAAGGAAGAGAGGAAAGCCTACCTAAAATTATTTAGACAATATGAGGACATCTTTGCATGGTCCTATAAGGATTTGAAAATGTATGACACCCGCATTATTCAACACACCATCCCGTTGAAACCTGAAATAAAACCTTTCCAGCAAAAGCTCTGAAAGTATCATCCATTCTTGGAACCACTCATGTATCAGGAGTTAAGGAAGATTTTAGATGCCAAGATAATTTTCCATGTTAGGCATTCCGCCTGGGTAGCAAATATTGTTCCGGTGAGGAAAAAGTCGGGATAAACCCGATTATGCGTGGATTTTCGGAGCCTCAAATGAGCTTCCGAAAAGGACAATTATCCTATCTTGCCGATGGAACAACTCTTGCAAATCGTGTCGAGCTCAGATATTTTCTCCCTACTAGAAGGTTTCTCAAGCTACAACCAAGTATTGGTTACAGAAGAAGATCGTTTAAAAACCAGCTTCCAAACCAAATGGGGAACCTTCGCTTATAAACACATGCCTTTCGGGTTAATCAACGCCGGAGCAACCTTCCAAAGGGACATGAACATAGCTTTCTGAGGACTTATCAATAGGTGTGTGGTAGTGTATTTAGATGAATTAATAGTGTATTAGAAGAATATAGAAGAACACATCCAACACTTAACTCATATTTTCGAAAGGTTTCAGAAATACGGTATATCACTGAACCCCAAGAAAACTATCTTTGGTTTCGAGGAAGGCAAGTTGCTAGGTCACATTATATCTGAAGCTGAGATTCACATAGACCTTGAAAGAATTAAATCCATATCTGGACTTCTGTTTCCCCATAACAAGAAAACTATGCAGTCCTTTTTCGGGAAAATCAATTTTGTGAGGAAATTTACTCCCGATTTTGCCGAAATCATCAAACCCTTACAAAAGATGATTCACAAAAATGCCGATTTTAAGTGGGATGATGAGTGAAAAGACACTTTCAACAATATCAAAGCTGCCATATCCCAGGCACCGGTGTTGCGAAGCCCCAATTTCAATAGAGACTTTAACCTTTATACTTTCGCTTCCGACCAATCGCTAGCTGCGGTTTTGACTCAGAAGGATGATGACAACAATGAAGTCCCAATGTCATTTATGAGTACCAATATTCAAGGAGCCGAGCTCAATTATCCTACCATAGACAAACATGCCTATGCGGTCTATAAGGCCGTAAATAATTTTAGGTCTTACATTCTCAAGAATCACACAAAGGTGATTGTGCCACACCCTGTAGTCTGATCCCTATTTACCCAGCAAGAAATGGGGGAAAGAAGGGGGAATTGGATGGCAGTAGTCCATGAATTTGATCTAGATATAAAACTTGCCAAACTAGTAAAAGGACAAGGTTTGTGTAAGTTTGCAGCCGAAGCCCAGGATCGAGCAAATGAAGATTTCGGGTGGGAAAACAAAATGACACTATGGTGCAACGAAGTAGCATACATCTCCCTGGGACAAGGCTCCTGGTACAAGGATTTAACTTATCTTCTACATCACGGGACTTGTCCCGACAAACTCAACCCTAAGGAAAGGAGAGCCCTAAGGTTAAAATCTGCATAGTATTGCCTTATAAATTCGGTACTCTTCTGGATCAACTATGATGGAGTACTATTGAGATGTCTCGAACAAGAAGATGCTGATAAAGTGCCATAAGAACTCCATGACGGCCCCGTCGGGGGAAATTTTGATGGAAACACCATCGCTCATAAGATTTTGAGAGTCGATTATTACTGGCCCACCTTGTTCAAAGACGCTCATACCTATGCTAGGAACTGTAAGACTTGTCAAATAAACGATGGAAAGGAGAAAAGGGCAGCAGTTCCACTTCAACCTGTGATTGTCTCGAGGCATTTTGAACAATGGGGGATAATAGGGGAAATTACCCCGAGCTCTTCAAAATTGCACAAGTATATTCTTACTGCCACCGATTATTTCACAAAATGGGCAGAAGCCATTCCTCTGACTCAGGTAAATGAGAAGGTAGTAATCCAATTTATAGAACAACAACTGATCGCAAGGTTTGGTGTTCCTTCTGTTTTGGTCTTTGACAATGCAACTTATTTCTCTTCTACCTTATTGACAGATTTTGCTCTAGACAAAGGAATCATAATCAAGTACTTTGAAAATTACTACCCCCAGGGAAACAATGTGGAAGAATCAACTAATAAGAACCTGGTAAGAATACTAAAGAAGACGGTTACAGATAACCAAAGAAATTGGCATGACCAACTTCATAATGCCCTATGGGCCGATAGTGTCACACACAAAGAAGCTGTAGAGAATTCCCCATACTTTCTGGTCTACGGACAAGAATCCATCCTCCTAAACGGGCTTTACCTACCATCTCTTCAATTGGCCCAAGACTCCAACAAGGAACCCTCATCGTCCATGCAACAAAGAATCAACACTCTGCTCATGCTAGAAGAAGAGAGAGAGAAGGATAAGTCAAAGTTCCTAGCTCATCAACAGATAGTCAAACGATGGTTCGATAAGCACAAGGCTAAAGAAAAGAACTTTGAGGTAGGAGACTTAGTTCTGAAGTGGGACAAAGAAAATGAACCAAAAGGGAAGCATTCTAAGTTTCAAAACCTATGGCTTGGACCTTTCCAGGTGGCCGAGAAAATTGGGGCAGGTACTTATTGGTTGTAAAATTTGAGGGGGGAACCTGATGCCCTCCTAGTAAACGACCAAGCCCTAAAAAAATACTTTC
>ML847504.1:28851-54477 GCA_009831015.1 Picea engelmannii | reverse complement strand
AGCTTATGACAAAGCTGTTCATCCACTTTTACAACCCCTTTTTTGACTTAACAATTTTCCAGGATCACTTCCCGGGTCACCCCGGGGGGTTTTGAGCCATTTTGGGCTTGTTTCTTTGCTTTGAAGGCTTTGAATAGCTTTCTATTCATGATTTACAGCCATTTAAAAGTACTTGGCTGTAGATTTTAAACCCCTTTTTCACCTTTGTTTCATGCCCTTTTGCTTAAAGACTTCATTGGTTATTTACCCAGGATACCGGTTTACCCCGGTGACCCATTCTGGGATAGTTTGCAACACTTTAAGGAAGTGAACAGCTCGCTGTCCACTTTGTTTAGTTCGCTGTCCTAAAAATCAGCGAGCTCATTTTCATCCCATTGTCCATAAATTTCATCCCCCAGGCCATTTCGGCCATCCAGGAAGTTAAGGAAGGATAACACCCAAGGTGGGTGGTCCTGAGAAGGACTTCTTGTAAGTCTTTCACCTTTCTTCTTCCCCTTCTTTACCGCCTCAGGCGAAGGACCACCTGTGGTGCGGGTAGCCTCTGCCTCGTGCCGAGCTACCAAAGAGGCTGTAACCGGCTTCACAGCCGGATAGGTCGGATCCGTCCCTACGGACGGATTTTGCTTATAACAAAAGGCACTTCCAACAAAAACCGAAATGGTAGTAGTGGATTTTCTCCATGAAGAGATCTTTGTAAGGTTCAGGATACCATGAGAGATAGTGACCGACGAAGGAAATCAGTTCAATTCATGACTTGTCAGAGACCTCATGGAAAACTACAATATCAAGCATAAAGTAACAACACCATATCACCCACAAGAAAATGGACAAGTATAGGGGACTAATAAGATCCTTGAGACCATCATCACCAAAACCATCAGGCTACATCTCAAGGATTGGGCTGATAGACTCCCTGAAGCTTTATGGGCCTATAAAACAACCTGGAGAACTATTACATGACACAAACCTTATGACTTAGTATATAGGAAACGAGTACTACTTTCGATTGAGAAAGTAATCTAGACACTTAGGACAACAATACAACTTGGGTTGGACCTATTGGAATCTTAGAAACAAATATTACTTCAAATGAATGAGTTGGACAAACTATGACAAGATACCCTACACCGAGCTACAATTATACAACATCAAAAGGCCAGGTGGCACGATAAATTTATCAAGAAAAAGAAGTTCAATCTGGAGTCTGGGCATTATTATATGATTGCAGGTTCAAGGATTCCAGAGGAAAATTTTGAACTAGATGGATTGGTTCATATGATATTGATACAGTGTATGATACTGGGGCCATGTTGGCCCTTGACCAAGTTTTGAGGATCCTTGGTCATTTTGGACCATTTTGGGACTTCGACAGGCTGTCGAAGGCGGAGCGCAAGACGAAGAGGAGATCACAGGATCTCAACCCCCTTTGTAGGGATTTTTGGGATTTGGGATAATGTAACGGGTATGGGGATGTCGGCCCATGGGTTCACCCATGCTTAGGCCCCTTTTTGTAATATATAAATAGAATTTTAGGTGAAGTAAGAAGTAGTGAATAGTGACGAGTGAGTAGTGACTAGTCAGTTGCAAGTGTGCTAAGTGCTAAGTGGTAATTGCTTTGTGCATACTATGTGAGGCTTGCCGAGCTAAGTGCAAGTGATTTTAAGAGATTGTGGAAGGCTTGTGCTATAACTCAAGGAAGGATGATCTAGTGAGGTGCGTAGATCTCCTGTCGTTTGCGGAGTTGATTTTGAGGCTTTGTGCATGTAAGAAGACTGATTGAAGATAATAAAGAAGACAAAGAGTTGGTGGACGTAGCCCCAGGGTGGGGGTGAACCATGTATATCCTGTGTTGCTGTGATTTGTACGATGTATTGATGTGTTTATGTGTTGACTTGCTTAAGTGCTTTGATATAGATGAATGATAGATAAATATGATGTTGCTCTGTGCTTAATAATGAGAGTGAATGCTAGATATGACCTATGTGAATGTGATTAGTGCTTGAATATGCTAGATATGATCTGTTTCATTATGTTAAGTGCTGCTAGATGCTAGATCTGGTTGAATACTGCACAAATATCCTGTTAGGGTTTAGTTGCGTTGTGAACTAAGGATGAATATTAATGAACTGTAATAACTAAATGCTCTGTTAATGTGTTACAATCACAGATCTGTGTCCTAGCTAAGGTTGCAGACAATGGAGTCCTGCAACCACCCCTGCCTCTACCTCGGGTGAGACTTCATCTTCTTCGTAGGTATTTCCGAAAGGGTTGGTATTTAGGGTTTTGTTGGTGCACTATTGTAGCGTTGAACCCTGGGTTTGCCCCTGTGCCAACAAATGGTTTCGTTGCCGAGACCTGAAACTATGATTGCTGGGAACCGAGAAAGAAGAATCCATGTGCAAAGATCTGACTTGAAACTGTGATTGTTGGGAACTGAGAAAGAAGAAAGCTCTGTACGAAGATCTGACCTGAAACTGTGAAAGCTCCGTGCATAGATCTGTTTTCCTGGTGCATAGTACCCTACTTGGATTGTGAAGCTTTGTGCTAAGAAAAGAAGTCTGATCTAAAGAAAAGAGGTAATATCTTGAAGCTTTGTGCTTTGATAAAGGTAAGAATAGTGGAATTTTTTATTGAAAACGTAAGATTAGTGGAAATTTTTGTTTCAAAAGTATGGATCTAGGCATGTTTGATAAATTTTGTCCTAGCCTGAAAACTAGGGCGCAACTAGAAGAAAGAAGATTTGATATGAGTAGATATGATAAGAATAGTGAAAGATATGTTATTCCTATGCGTAGAAAGAATGTCTGGACTAACAAATGGATGCAGGATCCTAGAAAGAATTTTTTGCAGGTTAGCTACCATGATCTTGGTGCGCAGTACAGGAAAGGATGGGGATCATTTAAGAGAAAGAGAGGATTAACTCTTTGTTACAGTTGCAGAAGACCGAGACATCTTGCTAAGGAATGCCCTAGTAGAAGACCCAATTGTCTTTGTTGTAAATCTATGGATCATGAAGTTTTAGATTTCCCTAAAATGTTTGCTAAACTTGAAAGAATGAATATGAGACATGAAGACCATGAGAAAGGTAAAGACACTAAGACCATGGAAGAACCCCAGAAAGAATCAGAGGATGTATTGATACAAATGAAAGAAACCCTGAATGACCACAAAAATATCAACTTATCAGAGATCTTCAAAGAAAAAGAGTGCATGGAAGAAAGAATAGGAGACTTCGACATTGACTGTGTTCTGGATGAAGAAACACAGGTGAATATCATGACCGAAAGAACTTGGGAAATTTTAGGAAAGCTTGCTATGATTCCTTCATTGGGAGGAATAAGATTATTTAGAGGAAATTTGATAAACCTATGTGGAAGACTTACCCAGATATCTATAAGTGCTCATGGAAATTCAACAGAGGAATAATTTGAGGTTATTAAATTTATTGAGAACAACGCCCCATTTGATATATTATTAGGAAAACCTTGGATTGAAAAGGATCAAGCCAGAAGAAAAGAAGAAGAAGTCTTAGAGCAGAAGAAGCAAGAATTAAAAGATTTCATGAATAGGAGGATATCACACTTGATTGAAGAACAAGAGAAAAGATCGAAGCTATTCATAACCAGACACTTGGATGTCGAGGTTGGAAGAACGCAAGAAGATTCACAGATGAGTAGAGCGCCTACCCCAGAGAGAAAAGAAGTATTGCCCTTAAATCCTATGAAAGAATCTCAACAACGTGAAGTCACAATGCCAAAAGAAGACAATAATAAGAATGGAAAGAGGAATGCCGAGATGCAGATCACCGGAAAGAAGGCTAGAAAACTAAGTAAGAAGAGAGAAAAGATCGAAAAGTTACAAAAGATTACGGAGGGAACTTCGCAGAAGGAAGGATTCCAGAATCTGAACTTCGTCGGGATAGTAGAACAATGCCGCATGACACTTCACCATGGTGAAGAAATATAGCCATTGGAAATAGTATAAACGTTAGAACGACACCCCGAACGGATTAGAACAACATTTATGGTCATAAATCTCGCCATCATACCATTGGTACCGCGCCGTAATGAACATAACTGAATTAATGAAGGCTTCTCGCCCATTGGAGAGATCCGTTACCTAGTTATCTACTTATTCTGTCGAGCATTGCATTGAGAAAACTTTTGCCAATTGTGATTATATGAGCCCACAAATTAGTTGATTTTGCACAATGATCATCGAGCTATCACCATTCATCCCATTGCATTGAGTAGTTTCCCTTCAAAACTGAGATATTCAATCACGAGCGCGTATGTCCGAAGAACTTAGCACAGTCGAAGAGTCTGTGAAGGAGGTACTCATCGACCTCATGAATGAAAGAGTAATGTCTATGGGTGTACAAGAATCATCAACGAGAGGAGTGCAGGCCTCCCCATCAACCACTTGCGGATCTGGATCATCTTGAGTCGCAGCAGAAAAGAGAACCAAACATAAAGATGACCTAGAAATGATAAGCTAATACCGACCATCCTACCCAACTACATCCCGCCTCTGGTCGGCGCGGTGAGTCGTGATAGTTTGCTGAGAGATTTTGATTACACCATTGTTACTGCGTACCTCCTGAAGGGGATACACACAGTTAGAGTGCAGCAGGACAATATCACAACGTTGAATTTCAGTGACTTCAACCTAGGAGACCGCAAGAACCATAGTATGCTCACCCCGTACAAATACTTGACCAGGATGAAGGGGAAGAACTCGAAAATAATCCCCCAGCCATGGAGGATGAACCTCATGTAGTCCACCTTATTGAATGTAATGAATATCCCACACTTTGGAAGGCACCAAGAGGTTAACGCCTGTGTTAAGCTCCTACTCTCATGTTACCATGGTGGTTACTTATGGCTAGACCAACATATCATAGTTGATCCGATGTTGATCCATAGGATCACCGGATTAAGTATGCAAGGACCCGACCCATAGGAATTCCATCCAGGGAAAGCCACAGATCGCGCATTAGCACAAAAGATCAAGGATACCTATGATGATGTTGAGAAGGGGACGCGAGGCTACAAGGTAGCTTCCATCTAGAATGGCACAATGCACCTAGCATGCCAATTAATTGTAGGAAAGATAGTAAAGAAGAACAGACCCACATAGGTCACAGGGTTTGTCGTTGACCTCGCTGGGAAATGCGTGGAAGGCCTATAGATGAATTGGGTGAAGTACCTAGTTAACCAACTACAATTATACTACCGTGAAGCACATGATTAGGACTACGAGTTCCACTTTAGTTGGCTCCTAATCCTCATATTGTTTATTTCTTGGGAGATACAAGAAGGTGAGACCTTCCTGGACATTGAGCCATTTGAGATGCTTGCTGCAAAGTTCACCATGCTCTGGTACTCGAGCGATATGGGAAAATAGTGGCAGTCAAACACAGTCTTTCACACATATTATCTCCAATTAAAGAGGGCTATCAAAGCTGAAACTCACATGACGCCAAACTCCCTACAGTGCTTCTGACCTGTCATGAAGTTCCGTGCATATTGACACTTCATTTATATCACAGCGCGAGCAGACGAGCATAAGGAAGAGCTTCAGTTGTACTACAAGCTCACAGAAGAGGACCTCGAGGAGATAACTAAGGACTGGTCAGTAGACCTCCTTCTCCCTGCTGACCCTACAGAGATGTCGAATCCTGAACTTGACAGCTCAGAGGCTGCTCACAAAGAAAATGATACACCAGGACCCAGCAGAAGGAAGAAGACCGAAGAAGTCCAAGAATTGAGTATTGCATCAGAAGAGACTGCTTTAGTATCACCTGGACGAGGGGGTGATGAGGAAGTAGAAGAGATAAATGGAAAAGAAGATGAGTAGAAGCAAGGCAAACAACACCGCCCAAGGATCCTGTTGATGAGGCTGATGCCTTGAAGAAAATGAAGGTTTCTCCCCCGAAACCCTCTTCCTAAAATAAATCCAGAGCCACCATGACTAAGATGCAGACTGTGCTCACTATTGATGAATTTGACTTCATCATCCCAACTGTGAATGACACCTCACAGGAAATCTTGCAGAAACATGAAGCCAAGTAGGAGGAGATGTACGACAGAGTCGAGGTTGAACTTAGAGGGGTACAACAGGCCCTTCTGTCCAGTCGTGAAATGTCCACTACGTCCCTATCGTCGGAAGAACCAGAGTTGGGAGATGAGCCAACCCAACTCCATAGACTAGCTGATGTGACCAAAGCTCACCTTTTTCGCGCACAGGAAGAAACAGAACAAGCCACCCAGGCCTTGAATAAAGTGCAAGAAGTAGTCATAGAATAATGTAGATTTTCAAAGCAGGAGAAGGTTTCTCTCCAGAAAAAGTTTGAAGAGGAGAAAGCACAGATTCAACAAGAAAAAGAACAATTGCTTGCAGAACAAATCGAAGTGAAAGAATCAGTCAACATAACACTTCACTCTGTGACAGGCTTAGAGCTAAAGGAAGAAGACTGAGTAGAGAATCAAGTAGAGCAGCTCACATAAGCTATCCAACAACTACAACAAATAATAGAAGACTTAGAGCTCCGCACAATGCCCGACACCTGCCAGGATGTGAGGGATCAAAGAGATGCAATTGCTCGAAGCACAATTGAGAGAATAAAGGCCCTTGCCATGGAATGTAAACAACTAAGTGATCTCAGTGCCCAGAATTATGAGCGACTCATTGAGAATCCAGAACTGAAGGCACTGGAGTCACGGCTCCAGGAGGTGAAGTAGCAAGAAGAAACAATACAAGCGCAGTTGAAGCCCCTATCAGTTGTTGAAAGGATGAAGCGATCCCAAGAGAAGCGCACTTCTCAACAATAGGTCCACACCATTCAGAGCACAGTCATGGAAGTGACTCAGAGGCTCCAACCTATACAGGATGAGGCTTGCCAACTATTCTCAGAGATCGAAGGCCGAGGAGAAGAACTGGAGCAAGTCGTCAATGTAGCTGAACAACGCTTAGAGAGACCTATCAACGAAGTTGTTATCCAAGAGTTCGCTAAGTGGTAAGTGGTAAGTGGTAATTTCTTTGTGCATACTGTTTGAGGCTTGCAGAGTAAAGTGCAAGTGATTGTAAGAGACCGTGGAAGGCTTGTGCTATAACTCAAGGAAGGATGATCTAGCGAGGTGCGCATATCTCCTGTCCTCTACGGAGTTGATTTTGAGGCTTTGTGCATGTAAGAAGACTGAATGAAGATAATAAAGAAGACAAAGAGTTGGTGGACGTAGCCCCAGGGTGGGGGTGAACCACGTATATCTTGTGTTGTTGTTCCTTGTGCGATGTATTGATGTGTTTATGTGTTGACTTGCTTAAGTGCTTTGATATAGATGAATGATAGATAAATCTGATGTTGCTCTGTGCTTAATAATGAGAGTGAATGCTATATCTGACCTATGTGAATGTGCTTAGTGCTTGAATCTGCTAGATCTGATCTGTTTCGTTATACTAAGTGCTGCTAGATGCTAGATCTAGTTCAATACTGTGTAGATATCTTATTAGGGTTTAGCTGTGCTCTGAACTAAGGCTGAATATTAACAAACTGTAATAACTAAGTGCTCTATTAAGGTGTTACAATCACAGATCTGTGTCCCAGCTAAGGTTGCAAACATTGGATTCCTGCAACCACCCCTGCCTCTACCTCGGGTGAGACTCAATCTGCTTCATAGGTGTTTCCGAAAGGGATGATAGTTAGGGTTTTGTTGGTGCGTTGTTGTAGCGTTGAACCCTGGGTCTGCCGCTATGCCAACATGCCATCAAACTACATACCATAGATGAAGATATAATTCCTATAATGGATAATGGACATAGAGTTCTCCTATATCATCAACCCATATCAAAGGAATCCTTTTTGAGGAATATTGACAATGGATGGCCCAACGGTGATATGGAACTTGTTCAGGAAGAACAAATCCCTACTGGATAATTCCCATTAGTCTTATAAAAAGCAAAAAATAAAAAAAAAATGTGAAAACCAGCCTAGATGGCACATTCCCCCCCCCAAAAAAAATATCAAAATAAACAATAAGGGCACTTCATGGTTTCATGATGGTTATGTCACGATCCTTCTCCGCAAAATTTTAATAAAAACCTTGTTTTTTTCTAGTAATTTTTTTTCAGGATATACATGGGAGAACAATGTTGCTGCAACTCCTACTGCTACAAATCCCGTTGTTGCAAATTTTATTGTTGCAACTCTTATTGTTGCAACAAATTTTGTTTCATCTCCAGTTTTTACAACTCCCATTGTTGCAACTCCTTTGCTACAATTTCCGTTTCCGCAACTCCTTTTGTTGCAATTTCCATTCCAGCAGCTCCTTTTGCTGCAACCCCTTTGACACAACTCCTTTGTTGCAACTCTTGTTGTTGAAACTCCATTGCTACAATATTCATTGCTACAACTCTCTTTTCTCCAACTTATATTGCTACATCTCCACTTGCATCTCTGTGTCAGATCCAAAAATGTAACTTATTTGCAATTTATAAATATGGATTACTTTTACTCAATGCTCAAAATGCTTAGTGAATAAATAATAATTGCGAAATTGAGAAATGACATAGCAGAAAATAAAAGAACTAATAAGACAAAGTTGATAACATAATTCAACCATCCTCGACTACGTCTCTAGGTCCACTTCCAATGAGTGAACGCTCCATTAGAATGTCTCAAAAATTCTTTTACATCCAAAATAAGCTTCAACCTGTTAATACTTTGCTCTATGTTATGCTATGGGGGCTTACAATGCTTGCTCAATCCTTTTTCCCAAAGGAATTGGCACATAAATGGTTGAAAACCTCTTTTTCCCAACTTCATATAGTCAAAATTTCAACATAAAATATTAAAGGTTGATTACAATGTAAATCCAACGTACATGACACAATGGAAAAATATTTTGTTTATAAAGTGGCAAGTCGAGGGTCAAATCCTGAATTGGGCATGATTTGGCATAATTATGCATGGATTTGAAATCAAAATTAAAGTTTGTTGGAAGTTTGAACACATCGGACATAGTGCCACATTGGCAAAGTGGTTGGCATTAGGTGCTAGTCCTAGCAGAGGTCACTAGGTCGACCCCGCCGACTAGCGCTTTATTGGTTATACAAACCAAACTATAGTTTAAATATGGTTTTGTTAAAACTTGTTATAATATATACCTCGTGGCCAAATGGTAAGTCACAACGATTCTATCCAATAGGTCAAGGGTTCGAATCCCCTGCCAACTGATCCATAACCAAAATTTTGACCAACCCTTATTTTCATAATTTCAGGGTGCCACGTGGCACCATCTGATCGGGCCAACATGTCACCATCCCATTGGTCCACCTATCACATAGTCATAACACACTCACTTCCTAGATACACTTCCACATCATCAGATTGTACTGGCACATGTCAATCGTCCGTACATGACATGTGTCATCATACCATGTGAATACCCTACCATGTCATCACATTCTTACAATCCATATAGTCCCACATGTCACCTCCTGGAACTTCCATGTGTCTTGCCTATGATGACTTTTTTCTTGTTTGTTGAAAACTTCAGAACATTATAACTTCTGCATATAGTGTCCATTTGAGCCCATTCAAGCATCGTTGGCAAGCTCTCGACGATCTCTTCGACTTGGTACCACTTTCATAAGCATTTGAGAACATTAAATTTTCATCGGTCATAGATCCTCTTGGATCAATCCTTCCCACTAAGAATCTTTTAGACCTCCAAAAGTCCGGTTCATTTAGAAATGACGTGAGGGTACTGTCACCCCACTTGTCCAATATCATACATTTTCCCTGCTTGGATAGTGATCATCTAGCTCATCACAACAAATATGAACATTGAAATAACATTGTTAATCAAATCAATCAATCCTTCCATTTCCTGAACATTAACATTCATCATTGTATCTACTAACCATACTCCACTAACTACTAGAAAACTAAGCAACAAAACTGAATATAAAGATGCGGAAGAGAATGAATCAAGACCATATTTTTCCTTCTTAACTAGAACAACATTAACCAAAAGATATGTTTTAATTTCAACCATAAGATATAAACTTGTATCCTGGACACTTTCATGTGACATCATCTCGTTCTATACTTCTTGTGAATCCTGAAATATCTCATTACAATTAGAATCAATCTTCACTACTTTATTTCTAGGTTCACATTCTACCTTAGCAGACACGAGTGACAAATTCTTGCTTGAATTAATTAGTGTTTTCATTTGCCCAGTACTAACAATAGACAAATTGGTTTTGATCTGATGAGCTTTCACAATGAACTCAATCCCATCTTTGAATAAATGATACCTATTATGTTCCCTATAGAAAATGGCCTTCCTGTCATATAAATGTGGACTTCCCAAAACAATCCTGCAAATGTCAAGTGGAACCACATATAAATCTACCTCATCAATGAAACTAGATGTGATTTCAAATCTTAGTTTACATTGCTTTGTTACATGTAACTTAGCATTATCAAAAACCCAACCCAAAGGATACAGTATTAGATGAGGCTTAGTTTCCAATCCCAAATTCTCACTAGCTTACTCTGAAATAAGATTAAATTGTGATCCATTATAAACATGTGTGTCTATATTAGTGTGTTTTGAGATTACTCATATATGAAACAATTCATTCCTTTTCCTTTCATCGGGGTTTACATTAGTCCTCAAAGACAAAGCACATGAAGAAGAACTAGCAACATAAAATATACCTTTGATGGCCACGACTTTAACTTTAGTTTCATCATCAGGATCTGATCCAAGATCCACTATGGTTATGGTCTTCTTTTTACCTTTCTGACGCCGAGCCCATTTTGGCTTCATCTTTGGGTGAAATTTCCAACAATGATCCTCATCATGTCCTTTCTTACGACAATGAAAACAAGATGGTTTCTCATCCTCCTTCTTCACTATAGAAGTTCGCTTGAGTTTTCCATTCCCTTTTTTATTTCCTTCTCTCGAATGAATGGATTCTGAGGAGAAATTACCATGGTAATTCCTTCTACTTGACTCAAGGTGAGTCGCTTGTACACTAACTTCATCAAGTTTAGTTGAATTAAGCTTAAGTATTGTATGCTTCAAATAATCATGTCCCCTCTTTAGATCTCGTTCATTTCTTGCACTCTTCTCTCATCGCCCCCCCATCTACATAAACTCCTTTATTGACTCATGACCCTCCCACGAGTCACCTCCCCCCCCAACACAGGGGTTTACACTTCCATCTCAATTGAAGGAACATGTAGCATCCCTTATTCCACTAGCCAAATATTAATCCAAGGAGGGATGTTCTGCAACAATATTCCTCCAGTTCCTTTGTGGAATACAACTTCTAATTTCAAAAAATATTGGTGGTCCTCCGTAGAAAACTTGATAATATATCCTTCTAGGGTAATATTCACCCAGAAGTCCAAAGCACAAGATATGATGATATAACCGGTGAAGAGCTGCTAAATGCTCAATAGTTAGTTTATATCTTCTCTTGACTTGATCTTTATATTCTGATGCTTCTTGTAGCAGCTCTAGCCACTAAAATACCTCTTCAGGGAATCAAATCCAAAAGATATCGTACTAGTCACTCACAGGTTCCGAATAAAATATAATGCTCTTCAAAACCCTCCATATTTTGTGTCATAACTCAACTTCTTGTTGTATAAACTCATCACACTGTCTTTTCCACCAATTCTCAACATCATATTTGAAATCCCATGAGGCATCCTCTAAATACTAACTTTAAAGCTCGAGTCCCGACAACAAAACCATTTAATGGTGTAAAATCAAGACCATGATTCTTAGAGTTACCAACAAATGGTACCTATGTAGTCTATAAGCGCTGGCATATTCCACCTTTTGCAAGGGAAAGAGGTCTCACTTGAAGTGCAACCGACATGAGTGTGTGGTGAAGTGAGTTAAAGAGAATGTATCATCGGGTTTAACATTACCATGTTTAGATTCATACATCAATACAAAAAGAAAGTCATAGACATTGATTAAATGATAAATACATATGACATAAGTAATTGCGCAACATATAAACTAAGGATTGATGCAGATATATCAAAATTGTAGGGCCCAAATAATCTCTTGTTGGATTACTGAGAGGGGGGATGAATCGATAATGATAAATTTTAGTACTTTTAACCACAATATATTCTTCAACAATATTCAATAGTTTATCATTAGCATTCAATATATCATCAAAAATATAATCATCAACAACATCACATCACAATAGATACATAATACGCCATAAATTACGTGGAAACCAAAATGGGAGAAAACCACATAATGCATTTCTTATATATCAAAATAATACATTCATTGGAAGCACCAACTTCCTAATTCTTCAGCTACAACTGGAAGAAGGATTCAACCCCCCTATTCTTAGGCTCCAACCCGAAGGAAGCTACAATTACCTGAATTCTTTGGCTCCAACCAGAAGGAGGCTACAACCCCCTGAATTATCCAACTCCAAATGGAAGGTGGATACAACCACCTATTCTTTCCCCATCCTGCCACCCTAAAATACAAGTGTGGACCAACTATCACTACCACAATCACTGCCACTATCACTGCCATTTCCACTGTCATTGTCACTTTCACTGTCACATCAACTTGTCACTGTATCCAATCTGTGTTCTTGAACCATACCATTTATCAACTATGTACCAGCATGTGAACTATAACATGCATCAATCATATACCTTAACATCAACCATGAATACAACCTGTACCATATACCATAGAATCAATCATGTATAGACTTGCACCATATCATCAATGAAGTATCTCAAAGAACCAAAGCATGTCCCTCATGCATATGCCACCATACAACATGAAATCAAGGATATGAACTATAACAACCATGTCATATACTAAACTAGATATAAGAGTGCTCTTCACTCAACCAAGCAACCAAGATATACCATATCCAAATACCAAACCAACCATACGTAGTATGCCTTAAGAATACACCATTGTAATATCCCCAAAAATAAATTATTATTGAAGTCTGAATACACTTGGGAATTTATTTCCATTTTTGGCAAATTCAAATTTGGAAAATTATTGCCATTTATGGAAATTTCGAATTTCGAATTTAGTTAATTGTAATTTATTATTATGACTGTTGGGAAAAGATTTGATTTGCCCAACCATCTCTTTGACTATGACACTTGTAAGAAACACATATTTTTATATTTATTGCTGAGAGACAAATGGAACAACCAGGTTGAAATCAATCGACCATGACTCCATGAGTGGGGAACATGTTGGAACTACCTCAGGGATGAGTTTTACAAGTGGAAAATCAGGAATTTGGCCATTGGAAGCCCCTGGAACTAGAAATCAGGGATTTGTAAAGCTGCGAAAATTCCCCAGGGGGAAAAATACCTAGGCATAAGATGCTTTGCATATATATCATATGGGAGGAGGCAGGACGCTGCCTAGTATGTTGGGGAAACAAATATCACTTTCTTTAATGAACACTATTTTCTGAGTGTGAGGCAAGGAGAATTTTCTGATCTGAAGGAGGACTATAGCTAAGGAGGAGTTTTGGAGTTCTCCCTCATGGATTCATGGTCAGACTAGGGGGTTAACGGAGCAAGTAGATTGGTTGTTCTGTTCTATGGTAGGGTGGAACTTGGCTATTCCATTTGTTGTCCCAACACTTTGTTTAGATATGTACTTCTACTTACTCCTTTTTGAATTTGTTTTACTGAATTAATAGCTGGTAGAATGAAATGAATTGTGAAATAAGACCTTACAGTTTGATTGTATTCATTGAGTAAAGTTAATAAAGTTACTGTGTGTGTTAACTGTTGATGGAGTTGAGTTATGTAAATACATTGGATATGCATCTAAGCTAAATGAAATTATTATTGTATTAATTCTAACACTTCCAGGCATGTGATTATGTACGTATATGTATACAATTTTAAGGAATATTAGCCGGTTGAAGAATGCTAAATAAAATTCTCTCTCTCTCTCTCTCTCTCTCTCTCTCTCTCTCTCTCTCTCTCTCTCTCTCTATATATATATATATATATATATATATATATATATATATATATATATATATATNGGGATGTATTAAATATCTAAGAATACCAGTCTATGAAAAATCCAAAATGAGACTTAGAACGAATATATAATAGAAATCTCTCTCTCTCTCTCTATATATATATATATATAGTAGCTTGCACAGAAATTTCAGAACCACTTAAATATCTAATTACTCATACATGAAAAGATTTTCGATGCTTGGGCACATGAGAAATTCAAGTAAAGTTTCCATTGATAAGACTATGCTAGTGACATAAAAATGTACAGTTCAGTTATCCCACAGTAAACCATAAACAGAGTTTTTTCAAAGTTATACAATCCATAGTACAGAGACTGCTCAGTTAAGCAATAGTATTCGTTGGGTTGAAGAAACATCTGTATATCCTATTAACAAAAAGAATAAAGGATCTGTATAGCCACAGTCTTGGATCCAAATATTTAAAAATAGAGGACCCTGGGTAAGTACCCAGTAACACTGAAAACTTGAATCTGAATCCTTCAAACCTAAACATTAAAATCAGAACTCGAATACCTTTTTTGAGTAAGGCAATGTCCTGGATCCGTTGATTGTGACTGTATAAGTACTGCAGGGAAAACGAGATGGATAATCAGTATCAAAACAGAAGACAATAAAATCTAAATATTGAAGATAAAGTAACTAAGAAAACAAAGGTTTTCCACACAGGATTAGCACTTAGCTTGAGGTTGGCATAGGTGCACTTTCAGTCGGTGTCGTTGAAGCGATCTATCAACACGTTGAAGGGGAGGAGTGAAATTTGAAATGGCTAATGGGTACGCTCGTAGTGAAATAGGGGTCCCATCATTAGATGTGTAACCAAACAAATTAACTGATTGCGCAAATGTAAAAGTAGATTGTACATTGTTCAACATGTAAAACCCTGCCTAAGCAGAGCAATCAATAACACACAATATAAATATGTTCTACAGAATTTCCAGATTGGATCATAGATAGGACTCCGAGATACTTTCTTCGTAAGTAACGAAAAACCATAGATTTATTATAAAGGAAAACACAATCAAGAACAGAGTTCATAATACTTAGGATTCCCTTCTTTACAAAGTGAAATTTGACAAGTTAAATCAAGAATTCCAGAATGATAAAGTTGCATAGGGTAGAGCGTATCCCACAGTGGCATTTTATTTTTCCCAGCTCAAAAATTACAGATAGAGTTATGGGACATCGAAGTCAGTTTCTTAAATTTACGAATTGCTGATAAAATGGAACTCAAATAAGTCACAGACATCATTTTTTTAAACGCACAGAACCCGAGGAAAATATTATATAAACCCAATCGAAGTATAACTCAGACGAAACTGAGGGTATGTTCTAATAGTTACCTTACAATCTCAACCTTCAACATATAATGACGTGGACCACAAATAAGAAAGTTATAGGACAGATGCTAAAAATGTATTTCAGGCAAAAGGGACTCCTTGTACACACAGTGGATAATCCTACAAATTTATGTCGTGTTTTTTTTTAAACGAAATTGAATCACGAAAAACAATGAGTGGTATATTCTTAGAATCAAGAGATTTGAACTTGGAAGACTTAAACAAAGGCACAATATTTCTATACAATCTTCATAACTATTAATTTAAAACTCAAAGGAATGAAATTGTAAACTTACACCGCATAGGGAAAATGATTTTCACACAGAAGAAAACCTAGTTCCTATATAGGATATAAAACCACGATGAACACAACCAAATAAAAAAGCGGACAAGGAGTTATGCAAAAGAAGCGAGACCTCTGAAAAACTCAGGCAAACAATTCACATGTATATCGGGTTGTGTAAACACTAATAACATAGAACGAGAAACCAAAGGTTCAATAAACTCGACATTATATATGACCGAACTAGCTCCTACACTGTGTGGACATTCTCACTCCCTTCGGCATTATTACAGTCCGTGATTTCCTACGGGATTTTTTCACAAAGAAAAGGTTTGTCGCAGGGTATAAGGGTTTAGAAAATTGATACAGATATTAAAAGTGGAGCCATGATAAAACCCTAATCATTGTCAAGTATACTACTAACCATTAAAATGCTATCTCAGACCACGAAAGTCAGGGCCAGTAGAACTAATAGGGATTAGAGGGTGACTGGTGTGCATGATGACTTTTTAGAAACACGGAGAGTCCAAATAAAACAACCGAGAAGTTACTTACCTCGTATAGTGTGGTATCCGACTGGTGAGTGCCTCCTAGTTCCTTCTTGCCCATATTGAACCCAACTCCACGATTCTATCCATGCCACCGAGTTTAACATCATCAAGGTTAGTGTTGCAATGTTTTGAAAATACACAGAGCCAAGGGAGAAGAATGAAACAATAGCCTTAGAAAACCATCCACCGAGCAGATTAATAGTGATAGTTATGAGCTGTACCTAGGCCATGTGAATAGAGCGAGGTGGCAGAGACACACTAGGCATGGTGGTCGAGAGATGGACCAAAGGAGTACGCTACAGGACACCATAAATTTCACATAAAGGGTTTATTTAAGTCATGACAGTATTACCTCTGCAGATTTCTTATCAATATTTATGGTGAGTGCGATGACAGTCCGTTTAGGGTTACAGTTTAGTCTTTCCTTCTCGTCTGGTTATGGGTTACTCTTACCTATCGGATTCGTTAGCCCTTGTTCCAAATTTGGTTACCATGGGAGCGTTAAACGACAAGAAATGAAACCGCCTGTGCCAACCATATAATCACAACTATTCAGAGAATTAACACTTATACGTACTGGCGCCATGTTAGAAATAACTACATATGAAATAAATATGTATAAAAGAGACATTGCACATACGACCTATGGATTGAACAATACATTGATCCTAGGGGTCGTTACATGTATTTATGTAATCCCATAGTATTCCCTATGGTATTTTTGCGCGAATAGAATGGAATTACCAAGGTGAATATAGTGGTTTAGTTATTAAGCTACCCTTTCACCCCTTTTTTGAGAATAGGATTGAGATAGTCTTGTATTTTTAACTTGAACCTGTGTCAAGGAAATGGTAAGTGTAAATTGCAGAAGATAAAAGAAGTAATAGAATTATTCTGTAGTATAGTTAAGGAATGCTTGAAAGGTATTGAAGACGAATGAACAACTCTAATGACCCTAATTTTTTTTTTTTTTTAAATTGGTAAATTTGGGGTACATTACATATGGTATTAGAGCAAAGGTTACAACACTTGGACCTTAAATAGGGCCAAAAATGTTTTCTTAGCACATGATTTTTGTTTAATGAAAAACTGATAAAACAATTACTGTTACAAACAATTTTTTTATTTATTTCTGTTGTGGTAATGACAACACACAATGAAGAAGAGATCAGACTTGAGGAGAATCTCAAGCAAGGACCTACTAGAGATCCTAGACATAACAGTGAAGGAAGTTCCACCACCCAGGTTCTGGAAACTATGAGAAACCTTATTGTTGAACTGCAAGTTTTCAAAGTAGACAATGAGAAACTAAAAAAAAGCACGACAAGATCAACATGAAATAAATGAAGTACTATTGCGTAGCATAGTAACAAAGAACAGACGAAAAGATAACAACAAGGTAGAAGAGGTCAACAAGAGAGCCTCCAAAAATTCTGGCCCTGAATCAGAAAAAGGGGACAACTCTTCCGAAGGCACACCATCAGCAAAATATAAAACAACCATAGGAAGAAAGAGGAAATAGGTGGACCACCTGGAGGGAGAGTTTAAGAAAATCAAACCGTCCACCTTTGACGGGGATTCCATAACAGGGGAGGAGGCTGAAGCATGGTTACTAGACATAAAAAAGTATTTCCAAATCTACAATTGTTCCAACAACATGAAGGTTAGAATGACCATCTATAACCTAAAAGGAAAAGAAAGTATATGGTGGCAGGGCCTGAATTTGTCCAAGGGCGTAAAGGAAAAACAGATGGAGTGGTCAGATTTCAAGAAATACTTTAAGAAACAATATTTATCTGAAAATTACTATGAAAGAAAGACCAAAGAGTTTTATGAGCCACAACTCAGTCAAATGACTATGGATGACCTGATAAACAAATTCCTGGAATTATTAAGGTTCGTACCTTATATCCAGGAGTAGAAAGTAAAAATCCAGTGATTCCTAAGTTGTTTACCACATTGCTATAGCGACAAAATCGAGTTTGACAACCCCAAGACCTTAAGCGAAGTTTTCAGAAAGGCCTGAATGTGTTATGACCAGTACAAACAATGGTCTGAACTCCCAAGGCTTGGAAAGACAAGAAACATGACAGAATGAACTAGCGGAAGAAGGGATATCAACCAACCCCTTTATGGAATGCAGCAAAGAGATTTCCAAGGAAATATTTTCACTCCAATAACTAGAACACCCAACGAGGAGGTAAACTAGTGAATATGAGAACCAAGAAGTTTGGGGACAACCCCAGAGAACCATTAAAATGTTGGGAATGTGGAGAGCCTCACTTAAGGAGGAACTGTCCACGTTTAACTTCTGCAACCAGGACTACGGTTCACAACCTACAGGAAGCCTCTACAATGGGAGATGTGGGCATAAGCTTAGATAGGATCAATGCAGCTGTGGATGGCTGACAAGCTGATCACCAATCCACTTTAGTGGAAGTTGAAGGTAAAGTTAACAATAATCATGTTTCTGTTTTAATTGATCTGGTGGCTACTTTGAGTTGCGTCACTCCTAGTGTAGTGGATTCAAATAAACTTAAGAAAATAAGACATGCAAAATCTTGGCTAGTACAAATAGCAACAGGAACAAAAAGAAAAGTAATTGATTTCATTTCTAACTATGAGTTCAATTTAGGCAGTCAAAACACAAAGATAAATCTGAATATTCTGCTGTTAGGATCTTACGACATAATTATTGGGATGGACTGGTTAGAGAGGCATAAAGAAGTTTTGGATTGTTATGAAAAATCACTCACTTACAAAGATGAAAACGACACTGTTAGGATAATACAAGGCATACAAAAACCAGTCTCACTTAGGAAGATTCCAGCGATGCAATTTAAGAAGTGCATGAGTAAGGGTTGTCAAATTTATTCTATCCAAGTGACAAATCTATTGGAAAAAGAAAATAAACCTAGCCTAGAATATTTTTCTATCTTACATTATTTTAGAGATTTGTTTGTTGACGAAATACCTGAACTGTCCCCCAAGAAGAGAGATAGACTTCTCTATCGATCTATTGCTTGGTTCAACCCCTATATCTAAGGCACCCTACAAGATGAGTTTACCCGAATTAACATAATTAAAGACTCAACTACAAGAATTGTTGGACAAGGAATATATTAGACCAAGTGTCTCACCATGGGGAGCACCAGTGCTTTTTGTTAAGAAGAAAGATAGAACTCTAAGATTATGCATTGATTGCAGACAGTTAAACAAAATGATTGTTAAGAACAAATACCCTCTACCTAGAATCAATGATGTGTTTGCTCAAGTGGGAGGGACAAAGATTTTTTCTAAATTGGATTTAAGATCTGGTTATCACCAAGTTAGAATAAAGGATGAAGACATAAGTAAAACAATGTTCAGAATGAGATATGGACATTATGAATTTGTTGTTATACCATTTGGTCTCACTAACGCACCAACAACTTTTATGTGTTTAATGAATAACATTTTCAGTCAGTACTTGGATAAGTTTGTTTTTGTATTTATTGACGATATCCTAGTGTATTCGAAAATATAAGAGGAACACTAAGAACATCTAAGGATAGTACTGAAAACCTTAAGAAAACACAAATTGTATGCTAAATATGACAAATGTGACTTTTATCAAAAGAAAATACAATACCTAGGGCATGTAATATCTGAAGAAGGTATTGTAGTCGACCTAGAGAAAATAAGAGTCATCATGGAATGACCTATCCCTAAGGATGTAGCATATATCCATTCATTCATGGGAATCACCGGGTACTACCGCAGATTTATAGCAGGATTCTCTAAGATTGCATACCCTATCACATCCCTACAGAAGAAGGGGACCAAGTTTAATTGGTCACAGAAGTGTCAGGACAATTTTAATAAGTTAAAAGAAATATTAACAACCACACCAATTTTAAGGGTAGCAGACCTGGATAAAGATTTCACAGTCTGCATGGATGCGAGCAAAGAAGGTTTGGGAGGTGTCCTAATTAGAGAAGGGCACGTTATTTGTTACGAGTCTTGAAAACTAACAGAGCACGAATGGAACTATGTCACTCACGACTTGGAGTTAGCAGTCGTCATCCATGCATTAAAACTGTGGCGACACTATATAATGGGTAGAAAAGCTCTGTTGCGAAATGATAACAACAGCGTGAAATTCTTGTTTAGGCAACCAAACCTTAATGCAAGGCAAGCAAGATGACTGGCCTTCTTGAGCGAATTCGACTTTGAGGTAAGACACATCAAGTGTAAGGAAAACAAAGTGGCAGATCCTTTAAGTAGAAGAATTCATGGGCTTTTTTAGATAAACATTAGCAGGGCAGAAAGCGACATTGAGCAAAGGATAAAGGTTGCATGTAATAATGATGAAAAGTACATTAAAACAATGGTAGATTTACAAAATAATGTAGAAAATTTAAACAGATCAGATCTGATTTTGGACAGAAATGGTCTACTAAGATTCAAAAATAGGTTATACATACCAGATTCTGCTAAATTAAAGTTAACAGTTTTTTACAGAGTACACAAGAAGCCATATTATGGTCATCCGAGATACCAGAAAATGGTAACAACACTAAGGAAACTATTTTATTGGCCTAATATGAAAGGCGAGGCAACATAATATTTGTCTAAGTTCCAACATTGTCAACAGGTGAAGGATGAACATCAACACCCAACTGGCCTGTTGCAACCTCTACCTGTACCGAAATGGAAATGGGAGACTATATCACTGGATTTTATCACAGGTTTTCCTAGAACTCAAAAACAAAATGATTCAATTATGGTAGTAATTGATAAGCTTAGCAAGTATGCACATTTAATTCCTATAAAATCTACTTATAAAGCTATTAACATCGCTGAAATATTCATGAAGGAAATTTTTAGACTGCATGGTATTCCTAAAATGGTGATTTCGAATAGAGACGTAAAATTTACATCTACGTTTTGGAAAGAATTGTTTGCAGGGTTGAATACTAACTCGAATTCCATCACAAGATACCATCCACAAACAGATGGGAAGACTGAATGAGCGAACCAAATCATGGAAGATATGCTATGAATGTACGTAAGGACGAAACCAAGTAAGTGGGAAGACTACCTACACTTGGTGGAATTTGTATACAATAATGGTTACCAGACATTGGGAAAAATGAGCCCCTTTGAAGTACTCTACAACAGAAAGTGTACAACTCCGATTAGCTAGGATAACCCAGTTGATAGACTCATGGTGGGACCATAAATGCTCCAGGAAATGGAAAATACGGTAAGAAAAGTACAACAGAATTTAAACAAGGCACAGGACAGACAAAAAAGTTACGCGAACCTGAAAATAAGACACCAGGAATTTCAAGTTGGAAACCACGTGTATTTAAAATTCAAAGCAAGAAGAAGTTCATTAAATCTAGGAAATTGTTCCAAGTTGGTGCCCAGGTTTTGTGGCCCTTTCGAGATATTAACTCGAATTGGACCTGTGGCATACCAACTTTCACTTCTCGCAAATTTGAAAATTCATAATGTATTTCATGTTTCTTTGTTAAAAAATTATGTTAATGATCCTACTCACATGATCGATTGGAACATGGTGCAGGTGGAACCAGAAGGCAAGTTCCAAGCAGAACCTCTGCACATTCTGTACAGGAGAGAAACAATACTATGGAACATAGCCGTCGCCCAGGTAAAAGTACAATGGAAGCACTTTAGTCCTGAGGAGGCCACTTGGGAATTGGAGGAAGATTTGCAGAAATCTTATCCAACCCTATTCCGAGAAAGGAACGAACACTGAGGACAATGTTTTACTGAAGGGGGAAGGATGTAATATCCCCAAAAATAAATTATTATTGAAGTCTGAGTACACTTAGGAATTTATTTCTGTTTTTGGCAATTCTGAATTTGGAAAATTATTTCCATTTATGGCAATTCCGAATTTGGAATTTAGTTAATTGTAATTTATTATTATGACTGTTGGGCAAATATTTGATTTGCCCAACCAACTCTTTGACTATGACACTTGTAAGAAACAAATATTTCTATATTTATTGCTGAGAGAAAAATGGAACAACTAGGTTGAAATCAGCTGACCATGACTCCATGAGTGGGGAACATGTTGGACCTACCTCAGGGTTGAGTTTTACAAGTGGAAAATCAGGAATTTGGCCATTGGCATCCCTTGAAAATCAGGGATTTGTAAAGCTGCGAAAATTCCCAAGGGGGAAAAAGACCTAGGCACAAGATGTTTTTGCATATATAGCATATGGGAGGAGGTAGGACATTGCCTAGTATGCTGGGGAAAAGAATATCACTTGCTGTTATGAGCATTGTTTTCTGAGTGTGAGGCAAGGTGAATTTTTTAATCTGAAAGAGGACTATAACTAAGGAGGACTTTTGGAGTTCACCCTTGTGGATTCATGGTCAGGCTAGGGGGTGAACAAAGCAAGTATATTGGTTGTTTAGTTCTATGGTTGGGTGGAACTTGGTTGTTCCATTTGTTTTCCCAACACTTTGTTCATATATGTACTTCTACTTACTCCTTGTTGAATTTGTTTTACTGAATTAATAGCTGGTAGAATGAAATGAATTGTGAAATAAGCCCTTACAGTTTAATTGTATTCGTTGAGTAAATTTAAGTTACCGTGTGTGTTGACTGTTGATGGAGTTGAGTTATGTAAATACATTGGATATGCATCTAAGATAAATGGAATTATTACTGTATTAATTCTAACACTTCCAGGCATGTGATTATGTATGTATAGGTATACAATTTTAAGGAATATTATCCGGTTGAAGAATGCTAAATGAAATTCTGGAAGTGAACACAAGATGTATATATATATATATATATATATATATATATATATATATATATATATATATTGCTGTAGGTTTAAATACACAGGGCTGTATTAAATATCTACGAATATCAGTCTGTGCAAAATCCAAAACGAGACTTAGAAAAAATATATAATAGAAATATCTCTCTCTATATATATATAGCTTCTTGCATAGAAATTTCAGAACCACTTAAACATATAATTACTCATACACGACAAGATTTTCGATGCTTGGGCACATGAGAAATTCAAGTAAATTTTCCATTGATAATACTATGCCAACGACATAAAACTGTACAGTTCAATTATCCCACGGTAAACCATAAACAATTTTTTTTCAAAGTTATACAATCCATAGTACAGAGATTGCTCAATAAAGAAACAATATTCGTTGGGTTGAAGAAACATCTGTACATCCTATTAACAAAAATAAGAAAGGATCTGTATAGCCACAGGCTTGGATCCAAATATTTACAAATAAAGGACCCTCGGTAAGTACTCAGTACCACTGAAAACCCGAATCTGAATCCTTCAAACCTAAACATTAAAATCAGAACTCGAATACCTTTTTTGAGGAAGGCGCTGTCCTAGATCCGTTGATTGTGACTGTATAAGTCTTGTAGGGAAAATGAGATGGATAATTAGTATCAAAACAGAAGACAATAAAATCTAAATATTGAAGATAAAGTAATTAAGACGACTAAGGTTTTCCACATAGGATTAGCACTTAGCTTGAGGTTGGCGTGGGTGCACTTCCAGTCTGTGTCTTGAAGTGATCTATCGAAACGCCGAAGGGGAGGAGTGAACTTTGAAATGGCTGATGGGTACCCTTGCAGTGAAACAGGGGTCCCATCATTAGATATGTAACCAAACAAATTAACTGATTGGAAAAATGTAAAAGTAGATTGTACATTGTTCAACATGTAAAACCCTGCCTAAGAAGAACAATCAATAACACACAGTATAAATATGCTCTACATATTTGTTTGATCGGATCACAGATAGGACTCTAAGATACTGTCTTCATAAGTAATGAAAAACCGCAGATTTATTATAAAGGAAAATGCAATCAATAACAGAGTTCATAATACTTAGGATTCCCTTCTTTACAAAGTGAAATTTGACAAGTTAAATCAAGAATTCTAGAATGATAAAGTTGCACAGGGTAGAGCGTATCCCACAGAGGCATTATATTTTTTCCAGCTTAAAAATTACAGACAGAGTTATGGGACACCGAAGTCAGTTTCTTAAATTTACGAATCACTGATAAAATGGAACTCAAATAAGTCACACAAAACGTTTTTTTAAACACACAGAACCTGAGTCAAATATTATATAAACCCACTGGAAGTATAACTCAGACGAAACCTGGGAGGACGCATATGATATGCGCCAGCAGTTTCCATTTTTGGTTGATAGATAGACTTATGATATTGTGATACTTTTATTCGACATTTATACTGAGAAACTTCGGGACGAAGTTTAGACCAAGAGGGGGTGTATGTAACATCCCGCTCTAGCGCACTGAGAAAACTTATTATTTGAGGACACTTGGTCGCAAGTGATCTGGACTTTCTGATGTTAAAACATTTATACTTGATTATGATGTGTTATGATAGACGACATGATGTTTTACTATGTGATGTAGACATGTGTTATTTGACTCAGTTGTATTGAGTGTGCAGGGTTTTGGACCCTGAGGATGCAGAGGCATCGGTGGAACCCCCTTGGACTCCAGATTGAGTCAGGGAGTGTGATTTTGGGTTGATTTATTTACTGTGATATTTCATTTGATTTGATGATATGATATTGACATGTTCTGACATGATTGTTGATGATGCAGGCTGACGATAGCTTGCCGACTAGACTCACATATGGAGTAAAGGGGCCACACACGATTCCAGAGAGGTTGAGGGAGAGGGGTGGACAACAGCCCTGCCACCGCCTACTAGCACTCCCGCCGTGGCTCGAACTGTAGGTTAACAATTACCTAGTTCAAGAGGATCCACGATGCCATGAGGGCAGACTGCGACAGTCACTCACGATGATTCTAAGGGGCGCGCAATAAGGTGGGGGCCTGATTCCTTAGAGCCCTTAGTCTCCCACAAGTTCACCTGGCGGAGTGTTGACTCCAGGGGTTATAGATGTCTACCAATCAATCCAGTTGGCGAGTGGCACCCTTGGAGCACGTGGTGCATCCTGAAGGGTACGTCGCACAAAAGAAACACAAGAAGTGAGTGGCACCCTTGGAGCACGTGGTGCATCCTGAAGGGCACGTCGCGTAAAGGAAATGAACGAGGCGAGTGGCACCCTTGGAGTACGTGGTGCGTCCTGAAGGGCACGTCGCATTGATGTGGATGAAGGAAACAAACCTAAATAGCCCTAAGACAATAACGCCTTAATAGATTCTTAAACAACTTCCCTAACCCAGTGACGCCCAGTTCAGAATCTAGTACTAAGTCTAAAACTTTTAGGGTAAAATTTTAGTCTAACCCTAAGAGCAGACCCTGGAATAAAAATAACAAATTAAACAAAAACCCACCTAA